>VYZT01021208.1:100751-118552 GCA_013400735.1 Pomatostomus ruficeps
CGGTGCTGCGCGGGCTGGGGCGCCCGGGCTGCAAGCTGCAGGCTGCGCGCTGCCGGCTCCGCCGCCCTCCCTCCGCCCCGAGTGCGCGGCGGCGGCGCCGCGGCTCCCAGTTAAACCCCGCAGAAATTCCTGCAGGATTACAACACAGATTGGCAGCTCCCCCAGCCAGTGGAAAGAAGCAGCGCGCCGCCGCCGCCGGCTCTCGCCCCTCGCAAATTCAAGCAACTTTCCCCCCCTCCATCTCCTCCGCCCTGGTCTCCCCCTCTCTCGTCCTCCCCCCCCAGTGGAAAACATGAGCAGCGCCGCGGACCGACTAAGAGAGGACTGGCCTCGTATAGAAGCGGGGACGTGGAAAGGCTCCCCCTTCGCAAGAGAAATCTGGCCGCGTGTTTTTAGCGCTGTGCCGCCGGGGTTCACACCGCCGCTCCGCGCCACCCTCCCCGGTTAGCCTCGGTGGCAGCTTCAAGTGTCGGAAAAAAAGCAAAATGGAGGGGTCAAAAATCACGGCAAGCGGGGCTATCCCAAAAATTCCAGCTCATTGTGAATCCCCACTTAGCTTTTTGCCTCAGAATTCTTTTTTTAGACTTTTCGCCCTCAACAAGAACACTAGAAACTTTCAGGGGTGAGGGGCGGTGAAGTAAGAGAGGGCTGCGATTTGCAGCTAGTTACATGGATCCAGAAGCTATATCTTCAAAATAAATATTGCAGGAATTGACAGCACCAAGAATGTGTGCTCCAGAAACCAAAACAAGTCTTGCTATGACTAGTCCATGGTATTTTTCAGCTGGGGAAAATGGTGGTTTTGCAGAGCTTAGGAGCCCCAGCCCGATTCACTTGCCTATGCCAGCATGTTTCCATCACTGAACGTGTACATACATTACATCAGTCATTGGACATGGGAAAGGAGCAATAACCAGGAAAACAAAATATATCAGTCTCACTTGCAAACTACCACTGGTGATTCAAGTCAGAAGGTAGCAAATAGCGTTTTATAGCCTGAATCAAATGGTCACAAGGATCATAATGGTCTCTTGTTTGAGCAAACTCTATGCCTGTCAGAGGACCCTGACCCCGGAGGGGGCAAGAAGAACCCAGGGAGATACCCTGGGCAGATGTTTTTCCCAGACAGATGTTTTTACATGCTCTTCACTTTGTTTACCCTGTACTTTGTGAAGGACTTTGGCCAATGGGTTGTGTTGAGATCCCAGCCGCCTCCAGTTCCCGATCTGGTTGCCTTCCTATCAAAACAGGCATGCCATGTAAGAAAATAAAATAATCTGGCACAAGCAATCGCTTACCCCACTCATCACTCTCCCAGCCTCTCCCAGGCAAACACATCCCTGGCGATCCCTGCGCAGTGTGGGCGTGGCGGCTGTGCTGGGGAACGGCAGGAGCCTTGTCCTCAGAGGAGTGGTTGGCCATGCCTGGAGTGCCCTTATTGTGTGCGACCCACTCCCAGGAACGTGATACCTCTCAACAGTTACCATATTTGCTATTTCTAGATCCACCCTCTGGACATGCCATGTCATTGATTTTTAGGCGGCATTCCCCACTGAAATCCTACCAGATTTTCAGTGGTCTGCTCCCTGTTGGTGTCACACACAGATTGTTTAGTGTATTCCTTATATTAAGCAGATTGTTTAATATAATCTTTCTCCTTCAAAGTATGTTGCAAATACTTAAGACCTAATTCTGTGTATCCTCTTCCTTTGTAGGCAGCTGGATTTCAATTCAACTAAGCAACAATTTGAGCACTGTTTGGTGTGGGTGAGTGAAGTACATTGAAGCAAAGTGAGTAAAACTCCGTTTGGGCAAAATCTGTAGGACCTCACATAGGCATAGGGTCTTACAGGCAGCCCAGTCTGCAGGGAGGGGAGAGATGAGAGGTTGCAACTTGCCCCCAGTCAGGGTGGAAACCAGAAAAAGCATTCCTTAACACTAGGAAAACAGAATGCCACATTAGAAACAAATAACATGAAAGAACAAACGTGAAGACAGTGACATGGCACACTGAGACACCAAGGGGCAGGTGATTTACTACAGTAGGGTATTTTTTTTCGCATTCTTTAACAGGCATGTATTTAACGTATAAACCAAGCTCAGCTTTACTTCCATGTTACAATCCATGATTATCCAGGTTTTACATACTTGGCGCAATCTATCAAAGATCAAAATATCATCTGGAACAAGCAAAGAGAAGGCCTTTCTCAGGCAAAGACGATGGCAACAAGTGGGCTCCTCATGGACCACGAGTATACTTAGAGTGGCCTTGAAGAATCTGGGCCTAAGACCTGCAAAACCTCCAAATGCTTACACAAATCCTTAAGCCTCTGTGGGGACCATATCTGATGCCAAACATGAAGATAAACCACACATTAATGCTAGAAGGAGCAGAACCAAAGACCAGAAGCCAGAGAGATGATTTGAAAAGATATAAATGAACATGAGGATTAAAGAATAGAAAACAAATAACCCTTGTAGTTCACAGAAATAACAAAATATTGTCTTGGGTCCGACTTACTCCTTCCCCACTCTCCTGAGTCTTCTGGCTGGGAGCACCGTACAGCACTAAGAGCATTTCCACATGGGGTCCCATGGAGAAGCAGCTGCAGGCCTGGGCATTTCTTATGCTGGCTGTCAGGCAGTGTTCACCATGTTGCCTTTGTGTCACTCTGAGTCCCCCCCAGCCCTCCAATGGACACAGGCCATCCAGTCACCACACCAACATTGAGCCAAACCGGGCAGGAGTGGGATTTAGGTGGGATTAAGAGACAAACTTCACCAAAGACCATTTTTTCTTCAAAACGTGTTATATGCTGGAAGGATGCACGAGTACCTCATGTAGCATGTGCTGTGTGGTTATCAAGTACAGAAAAGACCCAAATATACACCAAATTGGAAAATTCAGTTTTGGGTCTCTCCTAAGGGGACAGTTACTGGAATTTTAGGGAAGAGTCATGGTTAGAAATACATGGGAGGTGTCAAAAAGCAAGTTGGGAAATCTTGGGGAAAAGTTTTCCAACCTATGGCTGCCAAGGCACCATTAAGGATAAGTGTGCATCACAATTTTTTGAGTGCTTCCCAAGCATTCATTTTTGCATGGCCAATCCTGCAGGTTACTTGCATAACCAGCAGGGCTAAGGAAAGAGATCTACATGGGGAGGAGAGTTCCTAATCATGCCATTTATCCATTAAGAGATTCAATAATTCAATAATTTAAAAAATTCAATAATACAAATTGTGGTGGAGAATGCTTGGCCCAAAGCACAACCTTGAGCCTTGTACTGCACTGGGTGACAAGGTGGTGTTGGCCAGAGCTGTTTGTTATGTAAATGATTGGTGGTTGTATTTGTGCCCAAGATGGGATAGCCTTGGCATCACATTCAAAGATCATAAGAGGTAGCAAATTTTCTCAAAGAACTTATTCAAAGAGGGATAAGAACCTGTGAAAAGGGAAAAAACAGCTGACATTAAATCTGTTTGAACCCACTCTGGCAATGATCTGAAAAAAACCCTTGCTAAAATGTGTTGGTAGGACACTTTAAAAAGATTTATTACCACATCCCCAAACTCCCAAATTTTATGCTTCTTATTTAAGAACAATAGAACTGCTCATCTCTTCTATAACAATGTCTGTAATATTTGTAAGTGCAGTTGTGTTCATTTATTTATTATAATCTGAATTCAGGGATGTGATAGGATGGGACTGGTGCTCATGGGGCCATTGAATCACAGGAGAGGTGCCGGCAATTTTGGTAACACATCAATGAATGATTCTTTTCTGCATCAGTTCTTAACAGTGCAATTACATGAACATGCATCCTTCCTCAACAGGCTCTTGTTCTAAAGGGTAGCTCTTCTAAGCATCCCCAAAATACCCTAGGACATGTTTGCTTCTCTTTGATCCAGAGGCCTCTTTTGCTATGCAGTTTCTGAATCACAGACGTATGCAGGTTATTTAATTTTTATTCTATCTATAGTTTTATTTTGGTTAGATATGAAGTACAAAACCTGTCTGCACAAAACTGGGCATCCCTGATAGCTGAAACAACAACACAGCAGGAGCTAAGGGCATTGTTGAGCAACCAGTGCTTGTTGTGTCTGCTATGGCACCACTGGGGCTGCACAGCTGGAATGTGTGGGGTTTATAAGGTGGTTTATAATGCTGGGCTTTATATGAATGCAGCAGAAAGTCTGAGCTTGGCCTGCAACAACTGACAATAGAAACATGCAGCTGACAAAACTTTTATTTTGTTCATTTTTCATGGACAAGTATGGTGATAGGGAGACGTAATAAGATAATAAAAGGCTGGCATTACAGGCAGAGCACAAGCTGTCCTACAAGATGGTGGTTTGGGTGAAAGAGTCCAGAAGTAGCCTGCAAATGGGGCTGGTTTGTGTTTGTCACTGTGCAACAAAAGGAGTGAGTATCGATGCAAAGAGACAGAGATGAGCACCCAGGCTGGGGATCTGCTCCAGTGAGGGGATGCAGAGGGGGGTGTGCAGGGCAGCAGGGGATCTGGAGTCATCTGTGCTCCTTGAGAATGGTGTCACTGGCTTTCCAGGAGAGTTACTTTCGGAAAGTCCCGACCCCTACCAAGAGGGGAACATCTGAACCAGTTATTCATCCAGATTCAAACATGGCTTTACACCTACCATTAAAGTCCAGCTTTGGCAGTACTGCTGGAGTAGGGCTCATCCCCTGCTATCAGCAACTCACTGAATCTTTTAAATGTAAAATACATGCGCCAAGTGCCTTGCTGATTTAAGAATCTCTTTTCCAGGGGAGATGCCTACCAAGAGCCATAAGTAAAGTGAATGACACAATGCTGACAGCTAGAACTACCAAAAAATTAAACTTGGCCAAAACCCCTGGGTACAGAAGCTTTGTCTTTGGATGTTAACTGTTGTAAGAAACTCAGTGTCACTTTGTGCTGGCCTCCTGAACAGGGTAAAATTTACCACTCTGACAATACTAGCCAAGGCTATTGCCCTTTTTCCCCATTTTTTTTATTAGGACAAAATGTACCTTTAAAATAGAAAAGATATTTCTTTGTCTCTGGAAGTTCCATTTAGAGCCATGGCTCAATATTTGCCTCGGATATTTGCATACCTGAAAGGGTCTCATGTGTGGTGATCTCTGCAAATGAAATACATTGTTGATTTAGTTTATTACCCCAAAAGATGATATCATGGTTAAGGTTTGTATGCAGTACATCAGGAGAAAAATACAGAAGGGTTGAATTGAAATAGATTTTAATACTACAAGGTATACTGCTCAAGTTAATGAAAGTCAGACATATATTTGGCTGCTGTTGCTAACTGAATAATACAAGTAATAACAGAGGCATCTATTCAATTCCTGATGAACATGAGTAATTTCCATTATCTTAAAATGTGTGGGAGTTATGAATTAGAGGTGCAGCGATTGCCCAACACTTTTTCATTATTGTAACTTGTTGTCAGTTGCTTATACATTTGCCAAAGTTTAATGCATCAAGCTGAAATTTCCTATACTGGGTATCAACCTCTAGTTGACTTCATTTGTTTCATTTTATTTTTGTTTTGCAAGTTTTATCAAGAATGGTGCATCTGTTTCCAAGAGCAAGGTTAGCAGAAAGTATGTTATTTTGTCTATGGTAATCCAAATTCCCTCCAATATTTCCCTGAGAAGATGTTTTACCTCCATGCATGGAAGGAAAGCACAAAAATTTGGCTAAAAGAGTCAACCAAACACCAGAAATTTTCTTTTCAACACATTTGGGAAGTTATTCTGGGCTTTGGACCATGTCTAAGCATTACTGTCTTTGCAGTTTGTACATGCTTAGTAGAGACTTGTTAAATTCTGACATCTAAAAATCCCATCTAGGCCAGACGTGTTCCAGCTCAGAGCCACAGAAATCTTTCTGTGCTTGGTCTCCAAACAGAAGGACTGGCTATAGAGTTCCCCTTGGCATTTGTGAGACAAGGTCTGCTGTGTGTGCCTGTGCAACAAAGTGGAAGAGAGGGGAATTTGATTTACTTGTGGAGGAATAAAGAGAGGGTCAGTGGTTGTAGGCGTTGGAGACTGAAGAAGAAGAGAGGGGATATGGGGAGGAAGAAGGACGGGAACGAGGGTGGAGGGAGAGACATTGGCACAGAGGGGCAAATGCCAGGAGCTCAGACTCATGGTAGGTGATACCCATGGGGGCAGCAAGGGAGGAAAGCAGGACCATGCAGTGTCTGGGGTGGCTGGAAGGAGAAGGGGAAGGATGGAGTCCTGACCAAGACAAGATGATAACTGTCCATCACTGAACAACTGCGCTCTCCTCCAGACCCTCAAATTGCACCGCCAGATGTAATGCACTGTGGGAGTCAGTGCACCCCCACCGCCAGAGCAATGGAGGGTGCACTGGGGAGATCAGCCCTATTGTAATCAGTGCTCCCCTGCTAGGGCAAAGAGAAAGACCTCCTCCCAAGATGCCTTGTGTTAATAATTTGTTTATGCAGATCTCTGTACCGTGGTTGGCCCGTTGGCCTCCCTGTCCCAGCTGTCAGACCACTTGCCTATCATTCCCTGCTAGACACCCCAGTTCCAGAAAGTTCTGTTCTACTTGACACCCCATTCGTCCTCTCCCCTCAGCCACTCCTTCAGCCCCTCTCCATTGGTCCCTGCATACTGGTCTCTCCTTTGTACTGCCCCCGACCCCTCAGATTATTGGTCCTGAGTGCTCTCCCCGCCCCTGTCCGGCCCCAGATAAAACCCCATGTTCCCCTTTGTTCTCTGTCTTTCAGCTCTTGGCTCCCTTTCGCTGCAGTTTTATTAAACTGCCTTGGAATACCAAACCAAAGATCCTTCCTGTCTAGCTTGTCAGTCTGAGTGCTGCTTTGCTAAACTATACAGTTTAGCAGCAGCACCTGTATGCAGGGGACAAGCAGAGCAACGCCGAGCAGGATTGGCAGAGCTGGCCGGATTGGGTTGGGCACTGCTGCTTCTGGCGACCGTGCCTGCACAGATCAGAGTGGCGACTGCACCGCTGCGAGCCCTCGCAGCTGCAGACCTGAGCCTTTGCAGCTGCGCCACCCCACTTGAAGCCACAGCTGCGCTGGTACATGTGGCTACACGAGTGGCACAGCTCTAAGTTGCAGCTGCCCCGGTGATGGGGCACCAGGCAGTTCCCAGCAGAGGAGATGCTCCGGGAACCACGTGGCTTTAAGCCGCTGCCCCCCCCCACCCCCCCCCAAACCCGTGCAAGGCACCATCTTCCTTTGCTGTCAGCAAATAGCAAAGGGAAGATGTCTGTCGGCCCCAACCCTCTGCCTTGGCTGATCAGTATAAATAATAGGCTTTTTTAGTGGGAGATAATGTTGTCAGTAAAATCTGTGCAGTATTTCGTTGCAGAAATTTCAAGCTATGGAGACAATGACACAGATGACTATAATTAAAGATGGTATCATATAGCATTAGTTGCAAAGACAACCTTAATTTTGATGTTTCTCAACTTTCTCTACTTTGTTTTGTAGCTTAAATGCATTTATAGCAAAGGTTTTCTTAACGTTGTTCTTAATATATAATGCCCAATGTGTTCTGCTTAACTAATTTCTGTTGTCTGGCCCTGGAAATCTGTACCCATAAGAGTAATGTTTGCACACATGAAGAAATCACTAGAATTAGCTGACACCACTTATCATCTCCTAACTTATGGGAATAAACAGATCCTGAATTACTTGCCCATTTAATTCACTGAACATGCTAAAGTTAGTCCAGATTTGTGTGTAATTAATAAAAGTATTTTAAAAGAGTAAAATACTTGCCTGCTCCTACTTGATTGTTCAGATATAAATGTATTTTAAATAAGCATATATTCCAACAGCAAGTGAGCATCTATCTATGTCAAGCCTTATCACAGCTATCTGGGTTTTTTACATTTCTTTTTTTCTTTCTGTTGGTGTTGCTTTTACCTTCTCAGGATGGAACTGGGTCTGGAGCCAAAAGAATGAAATAAAGATTACACATGTTTCAGCATATTTATTCCAACTTCAGGATATACATCCTGTGAGCATCAAAACAAATTAGTCTACAGTACTAGGAAAGTCTATGGTGTGGCTGTTTTCAAGAGAAAATGCAGCTGGACTTCTCATGCTAGAGAAACAGCTTCATTTTCCTGCAGCAAGCTTTTATTTTTTGAGTCTAATTGCAAACTCCTCAGGTATGTAGAAAAGGCTGCTTTTTAGGGGTGAAATGAAATAATACCCACTGTCCCTCAGAGCTTGTAAAACAGTCTGCAGGGGAAGCCTGGTACCTAGGTGAGAAGGTCCACCACCTATTGCCATGAGATCATGCAGTGTGGGGCTTCCCCTCGCTGGAGTATCCCTCATTTCATGTTTCTTAATTCAAAGGGTAGTTAGTACATGCATTCTTGATAATGACCAGCTTTCTAACAATAGTAAAATGGCAATTATGCAGGGCTGCAAGCAAAAGATAGATTCTGAATGAGAGAAACTGAGTTCAAAGCATGTGATTAAATAGTGATAGGCTTAAGGTCTTAATTGTCATCTCCCCCTATGTGAAGCAGGAGTAACTCATTTGTAGTCAGTGAAACTACAGAGATGTAAAACAGCATTGGAGGAGAATCAGGCCATTGTTCTCTGCAAAACTCACTGATAAGACATTAATTACTAAAGAGAAAATGCCATCAAAGTATTTTAAATGCTTTGCAGAATTCAGGAGACAAACTCATTAAATGCTGTGTCATACAGGGAATTAGTTCCAAATTTGTGAATGTGGAGAAGGCAAATGCTGCACTACAGATAAATGAAAGATCGTCTTGAAAGCCTTCTTCAGAAGACCACTTGCTTTTGGAGCGGGAGCAAACCCCACACATTACATGCAGACATGTGAAATAATTCCAGATAAAATAAATCACCCTGAACCTTGGTCCATCTCACATACTGAATCCCAGCCAATTGCAGTTGTTTAAGGTTTGTAGAAGTTCACTGGACTCTGTTTCCTGCCCAGCCTGTCTCCCCTTCCTCCCCTCCACTCATAGCTCTCATCTTAGGTCAAGCAAGTCTTGGAAGCAGAAAAGTTAAACACCAGTCAGACAGCACCATGTGAAGTCTTTCTAACTGAACACCCAGTTAAGGCACAAGAAATCTGTTGGGAAAATCCCACCTTCAGGGATATGATAAAATCTATGGTAAAATTCTCATTTGATGTCTCCAAGGACAGGATTTTACCCTCATCCTCAGGATAATCCCCACATCATTTTTCAGACCCTAATTGCTGAGATAGGGTGACCAAGGATTTGAAGATTCTGATGTCTTTTTGAACAACAGCCCTGAGCAGTTAACCCTTGGTTAAATCCACCATGGAGGAGATTAAGGATATTAGTATAGAAGAAGGCACTGCAGAGGAGTTATTAAAATGACCATGTCACAGGGGACAGTGCTGTGAGCCCCAGCCACTGCATGTTCTGTGTCCTGCTGGGGGACCCTGGAGGCTGAGGTTCGCAGTCCAGTGTCATGGTGGTATTGAAGGCACATTTTCCCCCCAGGCTATTTGCTCCAGGCTTAGGCAAAACCCCTGTGGCAAGATGCTGGCAAGTCAGGCTTCTCAGGGCTGGGTTCCACATCCAGCTGTATGATGGAACAAGGGAAGCAGGACAAGAAGATGTACTTGTCACAAGAGACAGGGGCAAGGTGAAGATGCCATGACAATATGTCCTTAATACATGACCTGTGTGCAACACTGTCCTGGGATCTGATGGGGTGACTACATTCCTGTCATGAGATCTGTGTGAAGGAGAAAGCCCTTTGAATGTCCCTTACATCCCAGCTCACTCTTGTCACCATTGTTCAAACCCAGCCACTCAAAGCAGGAGAAGGTTCACACTATGCCATTGGCGTCATTATGTACTGATCACACTTTGGGACTGGTGGCAGGAGCTCAAAGGGATTATTCACAGTCCCTCAAGCTGCCAAAGAGGCCATCCACTGCAGAACAGCAGGAGTGGTTCCCTGGCTCACAGGAGGATGCGCCTGCCAGGACAGCAATGTCCTCGGCTGGAGGATGTGTCTGCCAGGACAGCAGTGTCCTCAGCTGCAGGACTTGCCTTGTCATCGCCATCCAGTTCTGAGCACCTGCAGTTCAAATTTCTGGGTGACAAGAAGCAAATAGGTATATAGCTGGGGTCAAAGTGATCATGAGAACACAGTTTAACTCCTCAAAACAGGGATAACTTGTGCATCGGCCAGAGACTGCTCCGATTATGTCACTCAGTGAATGGTGCCTCACAGAGGTAATTTCCATCTTGAGTGGCACAGTGAAATGTTGCCTTTCCCTTGCACTTTGGGATGGATGCACTCCCACTACCAGATAGTTCAGACTTCTTCTACTCCACATAATCCTTGAGTTTCCATGGTTTGGCTGCACTTGGTTTGGAGCATTGCAGCTGTCAGTCCTATGGTGTAATTCTGGACAATAGCGCAGATGCTCAAGGAGATCAAGTCTGACCAAGTGAGTGTAACCACAGAGGCTCACAGGCAGAGTCCCAGGAGGTGCAAAGTCTTAGACTCAATGGGCAGATTGACCTGAAGGGTGTCCAGCTGCACTGTTTGAAGAAGGTAGAGGTTTTGGTTGTCCTGTTACAATGGTGGTGGTAGCTGTGAACACCCTGGTGCCAGACTGTGTCTGTGCAGGTGTTGGAGACTGTGGTGGGAAGGGAAATGTGTGCCATTGGCTAGAGAGATGTACAGCATGAGGCCCTTCAGTGAAAGTAGCCTCTGTCCATGTGGAGCATGGCTGACCTGGACTCTGTTGCCTGTGATTTCCTGAGGCAGAGAGAATATGTGGTCCTGGATCAGGGTAGAACCCAGAGAAGGTGTGAGCCGGAGAAACCACCTAGTGACTCTGGGCAAGACCAGAAGTCAAGACATATATCAAAGGTCAGAAAACGGCTTAAACGCAGCCACAATGGGCTTAATTTAACAAGTGGATGAATTGCAAGCACTGCCTGGAGCAGCCAATCATCACACTAACCTGCAGCTCCAAGGCTAGCCAGGAGAGTGTCCTTATCCAACAACAGGTCACAGATTGAGGAGATACAGTAGAAAGAGTGTCTTGTTTTGTGAATGACACATTTTGAATCCAAATCTACATGGAACTTGTTTTAATAGTAAATTTATACTAAATTGGGGAAAATCTTAGAGATACCCTTTTCTGTTCTTGCAAAGGCATCCTTTCAAAACAGGCTGGAAAGTGGATTAAGAGTATGGAATAAAAAAGAATTAAAACAGCAAACGTCAAAGTCATGGCTGTGCTGCTGCAGTGTCTCATCACTGGGTATCAGCTTGCTGGAACGGTGTCCGTTCCAGTGTTTTGTTAAAACACTGCATTGGGAACAGTAATTAAACAGATTCTGATGATGGTTTTTAACACATGCCAGCTGGCTCCCAGCCAATGTCAAAGCAGAAACATTGTGGAAATTCATGGTCAATGATGACTTTGATCTCTGAAGGGCTTTGTAGTGGTGGAAGGAAATGGGAGGATAGGAGGGAGGGAGAAGGATGCAAGCAGTAGGGAGCAAAAAGACTAATATGCATTGGAGTGGGAATTATCACCTTGACAAAGGCGGTGGGTGCTTTCCTCCTTCCCCCCTTTCTTTACATGGGGTGTAGGCACAGTCATAAACTTTATTATAGACACTCGTGTTTGTTAATGGCAACCCATATGAGCAACAGAAGTCCCTTGAATGTTCCCACATGTGTGTCATTGGGATTGCTCTGTGAGTGCCTTTCTCTGCACGCTGGCTTGCAGCAGCAGGCCCTGACAGCACATTAATTTGCAGTGGACACTGCATAGTGCTGGAATCCTTCAGGACAGGAGCCAGGACACAGGTGAAGAAGACCTGTTGTGCAGCCAAGAAAATTATAAACACACATGCTATTCAAATTATCTGCTTAGACATTGCCTGAAATGCTACAACAGCTCTTTAGGCATGAGGAAGATCATTGCTTCTGTCCCACAAGGTTCACTGTTTAGATGTTTCATGAATGAGGAACACGGATAATGGACAGCCACATCTGGGACAAATGAGCACAGAGGGATGTTTCTACAGTTCTGACCAGTTAGTTGTAATTTGGTAGGACTTTCCCGTGTTAACAGTAATAGGCATGAACAAGGAGAATCATATTGTCCTTCTTAAGCCTTAGAGACTTAAAGAGGTAGAGGATGTTTCTGATTTTCAGGTGTAATGTCAGCTGTGACTTTGTCAAAAATGAGCCGATGTTCGCAGCCTGTGCTGGAGGTCTCTAAATACTGGTGTGGTCTCTCTAAAGTAAACCTCACTTCTGAGATCACAGGTGCTTTCACTCTATTGTTCTTAGGAAATTCTTTACAGAAGTAGGATTTGCTTGACAGTGCAAGATGGAATACTTCTGTAGAACCCCAGGAAAACTGGATAAACTTGTGAATATCTCCACACTGAAAGAAAAAAATCTATTTGTCTTCCAAATTCTTCACTAATGTTAGATAGTGACACTTATGATTTTTCTTTCTTTCTTGTTTTCTGTAGTGAACAACATTTTAAATTCATTAAATCCCAACTCTGGAAGGACACATTTAGCTGCTGCACGGTTTTGGTGCAACTCCTAAGAATTTCAAAGAATAAAGTCCTTAATGAGTTCTCCTGTGCTTTTGCACACACAAAAGATGCTGTCAGTGAGAATAACCTTTATTTTAGTTCAAGGGCTCCAGCAGATAACTGAGTTAAGTAACTAACCTTGCATCAGCTGAGTGCCTGAAGACGTCAATAATCATGTATGTGCACTCCTTACTTACCTGCTCTAATTGCAAGGTGAGGCAACTCAGCATGAACGCTGGTGGGAGCATTTTAAGCTAAAGCATTTCCTCAAGAACTGAATGACAGTAGTTAAGTTTTGCATCTGAGTCATAAGAAAACTATAAGCTGGAAAAGATAACCCTGTTGTTTACCGGTTAGTATCTGGCCCCACTGCGAGGAGACCTTGAACTGGAATGAAAGTACAAGCAATCTGAGAGTCATTCTTGCCTTTTATATCAACCAGGTCCTCTGTGTGGACATATTTAATTGATTAACAAATTACTAATAGCAAAGGAATTTATGTAAATCAGTTATAAAATAATTTTAGTGTACAAGATGTATCTCATCTTTTCAATTAAAAACCTATTAATTAATGTATTTTTTGTTTTTACAATACATATTGCAAACTTCTTCATGTAATATACCTTGAACTCTGACTGCAAAAACAACCAAGACAGTGAATGGCCCAGCAGTATGCAGATGTACAAATACCATGACCAGAAAAAACAACCTGGCAATTACATCCACCACAGACTCTTAAGTAAGATATTTTTCTGTGTGCTTCTCCAATGTGCCTCACATAACCGGAGCATCCTTGCTTTCTGAATTTGTATGCTGAGGGAGGCTTACAGAGATGTGAAAAGGGAGGGCAGCAGGAACTCAGAGGTACTTCCTCAACATGATGGAGCATGTACCCACTTGGTCTCCCTGTTGGCTTGCAGAAAAGAGACTTGTAATCATAGCAGAGCTAACTAAAATACTCAGCCTCTTGGTCATTATTTCAGTGCTATGACAAAATCCTTACTTAAAAAACTGGGAATAAAGAGCAGGTCTAGCTGCTGCAGTAGTAAGGACTGAAGCAAGTCAGCAGCCACTGCTGGAGAAGCAGCCTCTTCCTGCAGGGCTCCCAGCTCCTCTCTCTCCCAGGTCAGCAGCCATGGGTGCTGCCAGGCCCTTGGCATCAGACAAAATCCCTGAATTTTGCCCACGCCACGAGGAGCCAGGAGCCAGGCTTGCAGCACAGCCAAAGGAGTAACTCTTTTCAGAGGGTGCATGGGTGCCTCTGTCTGTCCCAGGACACTACTCCCAGCACTGGGAGGAGTCGCTGGAGCTGCAGGGCCGCACTGCAGCTGAAGTACTGGCCACCTGCATTTGTAATTGGATTTTTCCTAGGCGTGTAGACATTTATCCATCCATGGCTGATTTTCTACAGCAAGGCATGGTCTTGCTAACTGAAGATAGTAAGGCAGAGAATCTTGGTTGGAAGCAAGGCCTTGTTTCCTGCAAGCACAAAAGGGAAACAAGGCCAGGAAAATAATCTTCTGCACCACTGCCAGTGAAGCCACTCTCACACCGTCCAGCCCTGGGGATGCATGACAGGAGGGGCTCGTACCTGTGGGGAAGCACAGGCACAGTTGTGCTGTCCCCAGGCAGCTGAGGCCATGTGTCACTGGGAAGGGGTCCATGGCACAGGCAGGGGAATGACAGCCACGTGTGGTGTAAAATAGTCTTGTCACGAGACCTCAGCACCAGGCTGGGAGCTCTGACCTCAGGCCTCTGCTCTGCCAGGAGCATCTACTGTGAGGCTGAGCCTCCAGGTAGCTCAGCTGCAGGTGGAAGGAAAAGGAGTGGGAACACTTCTCCACTGCACAGGAAGAAACAGGGACAGCTCACTGAAGGCTGAGAGGCTGTCATGTAGCAGGAGCAATGCGTCTACAGCTTCGTGTTTTGCTGGAAGTCACA
This sequence comes from Pomatostomus ruficeps, assembly GCA_013400735.1. Lineage (NCBI taxonomy): Eukaryota > Metazoa > Chordata > Aves > Passeriformes > Timaliidae > Pomatostomus > Pomatostomus ruficeps. The sequence goes on from VYZT01021208.1 coordinate 115,316, forward strand.
ATATGAATGGCTGGAAACTCACATCTGCATCCCAGTGGAGAGCTACACAAAGCCCAGTAAGTGTAGCATTTCTTGAAGAGCCTTCCTTCTGTTGGGGTGGGTGAAGGTAACCCCTGGTGGTGGGCTGACACCAGAGTCTGAGAAAACCCAGATACACTGGGAAAATCCTCTCACCTCCCATTGACTTGGACTAAGGCAGCTGTAACCTGACCCTGCCTACCTGGGCAGACCCCTGACCCCACCCCTCTCTGCATCCTGCTGTACTGACCCCACACCTTCTCCCCACCCCCCGGTTTGTACCCTTTATAAGCCTAGGCCATGTTGGCCTAGGCCTCTTTCATCCCTGGCTACCCTTCAGCAACAGAAATAAAGCCTTGCTGGAATTTGCCATATGAGGGGGCCCTCCACTCCTTGTCTCTGGACTGTGCGTGAGCTATCCGACACATGTGGGTGAGAATTCAGTGCCTTTCCCAGCACGGGTGGGTAGGAAGCGGGCCTGCTCCTGTGTTTGGGACACGGCTGGCCTTCTCTTTCTCCCCATGGCGGGACAGAGAAGTAGCCTGGACAGCATTTGCCCCTTCCCCCACCAAACCCTATGAGAGGCACTGAAATATACATCCTTCCTTAGTTAAGTATTATTTTCCAAAATACTTGATGAAACTAGAGTCACCATTTTCCTTGGAAAACCAGGTTGCTGCTACCCTTATTCTTCTGGACTGCTGCTCTGTCCATGTGAGAGGTGAAAGGGAGTTCCTAGGAGATCTTTAGTCACAGTTTAAACAGACCTTGCTTTTTCAGTGGAGTGTGTTGGCTCACAGAAAGTTACTCCTCCCTTAATGAGCCCCTGGGGATCCAGTTGTGTATTTTTTCAAGATATGTGATGCACATATGTATCTTTATGGCATCCTCCCAAATCCTTTCAAAGATAAAATGTGAGATGAACATCTGCTTTGCACTATTACAATCCTTATTAAACACTAATTTCTTCTTCAGAAAAGCACCATCTGCCACAGCTCAAGCCCTTGTTTTCTAACATGGATTTTTCTTCAGAAGTACACAATGAAAAAAATCTTCACCAGTTATAGTCCCCAGAAATTTCCTGGGATGAAAAAGCACAGTGACAGTAGTAGACTCCAAGAGTTGATTTGTTTCAAAAATCCTACATTATTCTTTAACTTGGTAAGAAACCCTATTATCAAGGAAACTAGCTCCATATTATGAAGAGTTCATTAAATGTTTTGATAAATCCCTTGCTGAAGGATTTGATACCTTTTCAGCAGCTTAGAGCACTGCATCTTCAAGCTTTAATAGTCAAGGTGCGGATTTAGAAAAATTTCTCGTTTCTCACAAAATTTCTGGAAAAGAGAGACAGCTTGTTATAAATATTAGAAAGTTAATTTTCATGCCAGTACAGTCCGTCTTTATGACCCCTGTTGTTCAGCCCAGTAGTCCCAAAAAAAAGAGAGGAAAAGACCTCTGAGCCATTCGTCATCTGCTGCCTTATTCAGAGGCAACAGGATTCCCTGCGTTTCCTGTGATTCTGAGTCTCTCAAGTCTTTACATGACATTGGAAGATTTACCTCACTCTGCTCAGGAGCTTGAGTGTCTAAAAGGATTATAGTCTCCTGGGCTCTTAGGCTCTTATTCTTGCCTGTTACTAAAGCAAATCTAAATAAATGCTATTAAGAGGCTAAATTCAATTTACTGTCTCTAGGTGTTCTGGTATCACACCAATGAGGAGCTCTGTGCATTATCACTCTGTGCCCAGGGAGCAGCATGTAATCAACACCCTCAAAAGCTTTGTGAAGTGCTGAGTCCACAACGTCAAGGTGCTGGGCAGCGATGGTGCATGACTCCAACCTCCGCAGTCAGTCCTGCCTGGAGAAGATAAAGCTGAATGAGCACACTGAGCGTCATTTCAACCCTATTCAGGTACTGGCAGCTGAAGAGATTTGCAGTGAAAGAGTTACTGCCAGGATCAATGTTGGGTTTAGATGGGAAAGGAGGAAGACCAAGGTGGACTCAGTCCCTCCACCTGTGGATGGCTGAGGATCTGACTTGATGAGGCCAGGCAAGCCCCTGGGGGGGAGTCCTTCCCAAACATGATACTGTGGGTCCTTTCTCTCTATAGAGACCCCCAAACCTGCTGAATGGCTGGTGTCAGTGGCAGGAGAGGGTATTGCTGAACTCCACAAATGCCTCACAATGATGATTTTCCTCACATCAACATCCAAGAGCAGCTTCCTGCACCCTCAGCTCTCTGTGATGGCAACATGCAGCTGCCGCAAAGCCACTGGCAGGGGCACTGGGCATCTGCTCACAGTTCCAGGGGCTGGCCAGGCTGCTCTGGGCATGGGAGGGCTGGCGAAGGTCCAGCAAGGTTTCACCTAACCCGCTGATGTTCCAGGCATGCCAAGGAAGGAGAGAAGAAGTGGAGGGGCTCCCCAGATGGCTTCTTTGGCACCGGGGTCGTGCCAGGGAAGCACTGGCACGGCATGTTACAGTTACATAAATATCAACACGAGGGGGTGGGAGAGGGTACATATATCCTATGAGGTAGGGATGCTGGGTTTGAATTTGGCAGGCTTTGTATAGGATTGCAAAATACAGGGCCCTCCAGGGGGAGAAACCAGATACTGGGAGAGGGAGCAGGGAGACAGCAGTGCCTGGCCATGAGGAAAAACCGAAACCTGGCCAACAGCACACTGCAACATCTTCTCCGTTTTTATTTAGTAAAAAGAGCTGACGGTGTTTTTGTCTCTACCATGTGTTAAACTGGACAGCTGCCTGGGTACTTCTTCTTTTGCCCAGTCCAGCTGTGGGGTCAAGTCTGGTAAACTGTCCTTGTGTGATGGAGTGGCAGCTTCATTCATGTCAGCACGTGGAGGTTTCATGTATTTCTTGCTTGGTTTCTTGAGGTTTTTGTTTGGGAGCCCGGCTGGTGGCTGCAGCAGCATCTCTGCCCCAAGGGGCCCAAGCCTGGAATGAAAGGCTTGGGCACCGAGGTTACTGCTGGGGGTTCCCTGCACCCCTTCNGGGGTCCCCTGCACCCCTTCGCCCAGTGTCCCAGCTTCCCTCAGTGGAAGCAGGGGCACTGGGGTGGGGGTTTCTCTGGATACAGCTGGGGTAGAGGGGACGGAGAGAGGGTTCAGGGGAGAGTTCAGCCCGGAGTGATCAGTTCCGAGCTGTAAAGGGTAAGAACCAGTCTCAGGGGTCAGGGAGACGGTAGCAACCCCA
>VYZT01021209.1:0-60514 GCA_013400735.1 Pomatostomus ruficeps
TATATATATATTTATATATTTAATTTATAGGCTTAATTACAGTCTTGTGGGACAGCCTTACCCGTCTGTTTAGGGACTTGGGCTTAGAATTAGCAAGTCAGTGATCCTGATATCTTGACCAGCAGTTCTGAGAGCAGGATGAAGCTGATGAATTGGGTAAGAAATGAGCTAAAAGCAGTGTAAATGTTGCTGTGTGTTTGGGTTTGGGGCAGTATTCAGCTGCCCAGATGTTCAGGGCTGGGCTCTGGGATGGCAGGGGTTGGATTGGGTTGTGGTGCAGATGCAGCTCTGTTCAAGCAGTTCAGCCACACAAACCCCTGTTATTCTTGGCTGGTGGAGAGGTCTCTGCCACTTCAGCTGCTGCTTCATCAAGTGGGAAGAGAGGAATTGCTAAAAAGAGAGAAAAAGAGGTCTGTTACTCATTGTAAAATCTCTTCTGTTTGCGGGAGACTTCAAAAAATACCGTTTGTCTGCAATGTCTGTGGGATGTCACCGAAGAAGGACAGGCACAGAGAGCTTTACTGTTGGGCTTTCTTCACTACCTTGGATATTTTCCTGTGCAGATGCAATTATCCCTCATTGGCGATTTTTGTGAATTTGGTAATATAGAGACTGGGAATCAGACCATGAATTGCTAACATATTTAATTGGTGGCTTGTCCTGGATTTTAATGTGTGTAGATCTTGGTACCACCTTGCTAGCGGCTCAGGTAAGCTTTACATCACTGCATAGAACTATAAAAATAATAAAATATATCCTGATTCATGGCAAAGCCTGTTGGAGAGAGGCAGGGGAATTGTGGCTGCCCTCAACAGCAATCCTCTGCTCATTTCATTTCCTTGGATGCCTACAAACAGCAAACGCTCACAGCTCCAGCCCAGGCAGCACATTAGAAATAAAGCATAGAATGGATAATTTTGGCCTTGAAAGCACCATGGAGCTGTTTTATTTCTGAGGACATTTCACAGCCTGCTTCCATCCAGGAATATTTTAGCCCTTCCAGCAGTTCAGCGCTCACATCCACCTGTGTGGCTTGAGCCAGGCTGTCTCGGGGCTCTGGCACAGATAAACTTTGAATGACAGGGAAAATATATGTCACAGGCTGGGAAAGGGAGGGTGTTTTTGATGGGAGAGGAACCCCCTTGGGGCCTGACGTTTGTCTGTGGCCTTAGGTGAGGTTTGCTTAGTGGTGTCTGCTCGGTCTCCAGTGGACAATAGTCTGTGCCATAAAAAGCCTCCATGCATAATACGTGGTATTTGTTGGCCTCTGCCTTGAAGAAACCCAGATGAGAGCTGTTTATATCCATCCAGGGACAATCTCCAGGGGGAGAGATAGTTCTCTTTGGCTAAAGGATATCTGTGCCATTTCATTTTATTCCACCTTTCAGTCTTATGGATCTTTTTCTTCTGCCTTTTTTTCTTCTACCTCTTTTTCTTCCTCTCACTCTCTCTTTACTTTTCACTTAAATGTGGGGAGTTTTAAGTATCTATAACTTTCTTGAGAACCAATAGGACTGAAAATGATCGGCATTCATCATGCACTTTAATTAAATTTAATTAAAGAACGTTCAAAAACAATACGTACAAGTGTACAATCAGTGTCTAGATAATTCTTTCTCCTTCACACTTTAAGTTCTCTCTTCTTAGGCAGACTCAGGTTATAAAAAATTAAGAGTCAACTGTAAAAAAAATCAGATCTTGGTGAAAACATGCTGGGAAGACAAAAAAAGAGACAAAAAACCTACCAAAAAAAAAAAATTAAAAGAAATCAAACAGCCCTAACACATTCCTGCTGTCTGCCTGGCAGTACTGAGCTTTTCCCCTAAAATCCAGCTTGTTGTAAGCTCACCCTGGGGTATTTCCCCACTGCCAGGCTGGGTTTGGGGTGCACAGATGTGCACAGATGTGCAAACACCCCCACGTGCACCCACACATACATCCCCCGGCAGATGAGAGGCAGTGAGCAGGAGAAAGTGTGTGTGTCACACCCTCTAAATTCAGGTGGCCTCAAGCGGTGCCATATAATCCCAGCCTCAATTAAACTTTCCAAGGTCACTGGTGTTCTACCAGGTCAGACATAAATAAGTCAGGTGAGAGTCCTAGGGCACTGAAAAGCCATATTTATTCTTTATCCACAGTTCATAGCTATCAAATGAAGCCTAACAGAGAGAGGCAGAGAGAGAGAGAGAGAGTGTGAGAGTCTGGCTCTCAGAGCTGCTTCTGTTGTAAGTAATTTTTTTTTAAAGAAAAATCATCCTTCTGGCTCACCCCTACCTCACAATTACCTAAAACTTCACTGTGACTGTGGAAGTTTTGGAAAGACAAAGGAAGCGAGTTTAATTCAACAACAATTGTGTTCAATGATTAATTTTTTCAAGTGAAAGTAACTCAATCACGCTGAAGAAGCTTTTTTTTTTTCTTGTAAGAGGGAATTATTCTTTTAAAATTTGAGAACAGATGCCACCATAAACCCCTCTTGAGCTGGGATATACAGATTTCATGTCCTGACTCCGCCAGTAATTAAAATGGGCCAATATTGAACAGCCTATTGGGCTTGCAAACAGAATATTTAATTCTTTGGGAGAGCAGAGGAAAGGATAGGGAGGATATATCTTAGTTCAAAAGTGCTAAAGACTGTGGACTTTGGCTTCTCTGGGTGTCAGACCCATTGAGAAGAGTTATCACATTCCGGGAAAGTAATTAAGGACAGTTGAGGTCCACTGATTTCTGTACTGTCTGAAGAACTAAGTGAATTTTCCGGGCCTTTATGACTAATAACCAAATTAATATATATGTTTTAAGAAACCAACATACCACAAGTCTGCCCTGCTGCACTGCTTAGTATTTTAAAGGTAGAATTTTGATTAGAGGCGTTGGAGCTTTCTCATATTATTGCTTAGGAGGAAAAAAAAATGAAATATTTGAGAGCTATTTTAGGGAGACTTATTAAAAACGAAAAGAAAATTGTCCTCCAAACTCTCACTTGTCTGCCTCCAAAAAAAGGGAAAACCTCCCAAAAGTGGAAGTACTGTTGTATTTTAAGATTCATAAGCAGAAAGTGCAAGTGCTTTTTTTAAGAGGGTACAGAGGTCTGGAGCTGGTTTTGTTCTGTTGACCTAACTTGATTTACACCAGTTTACACAGTTGAGAAACTGATACATTAATGCTGCTGGAAAAGTCATCTCACACGTTGGGTTTGTTTTTCCTTATTTAATCTTTTTGCATTATTAAGATATGGCGATCTATTAAGCACGATAAGGTATATATATATATTTTTAATGGCTTTCACTCTTCTGTTGAGAAATAATTTTGAGAGTGCAATTAAGTAATAACAAAAATAAATTTCCAGATATCTTTGTGAACACTAGTGCTAGCTTTTATTTAGTATATGTAAGGAGATCACATCATTAATTATTGCAAATATTCAGACCGTGGATGCTCATACATATGGTTTTGAATCACTGAATATATACAAGAGTAACTTTTAATCTGTGAAATATTCAAACACATGTATAATCACACATTTATCTTCCTACAAGGACTTGCACACTTGCAATCAGCGAATGGAAAAAATAGTAGGTGATTAGCATGGCCAGACACATAATGACGAGTGTTGATTGGTTAAAGTGAGCACTTTCCAAACAAAGAAAAGTATTTGTCAAAACTGTTATACAATTTGGGATATATTCATTGTCAGGCAGCTGTATTAGTGATTCTGATTCTGAGAATTTGAAGATAAAGTTAAAAAAGCAGAGGCATTAGGGAGAGTTTACGGTGGACAAAGCGCCACAGAAATGTGTTTATAGAAATATCAGTTTTATTTTACAGGCATTAATATTAGAAATCATTTCAGGGCTCGGTGTCCATTAGAGTATGTGTTGGTTTCTCTGCTTCTGTGCCTCTGGTTTTAACATCTGTAAGTAAAAGGGAAAATCTTGAGAAATGTTTTGAAGGTTTTATGCTCTCCTTCTCCCACCACTGGGCTGCAATCTGTGCTGTGCCCGCTGCAATAACAGCAGAGCTGGGATCAGATAACCCATTCCACAGATCAGATGTGGAGAAAGGGTGTTACAACAACAGAGCCACTTCCTCTTGGGTTTTAACCATACTTTGTGTTTCTGTGCAGGACTAGAGAGAGGGGGAAGGAAAATTTATCTTTTTGCTAAATCTACTTCCATCAGTTTCCCAACCAGCCCTCAAACAATGTCTTAGTGCTGAATACATTACACGGCTCATTCTTGGAGGAAGGAATTAAAGCCGACCTCAAGCAATCAATGCCGTAAGAAATTCCACCAATAGCTGGACTAAAAGGTGATTAAATGAAGCTGAATCCAAGAACACGTTTTCCCTGCAAGGAAAGGATAAAATGTCCCTTTAAGGCTAAGTTGATATAAATGTATATAGAATTTTTAAATATAACTCCCACCTCACCGAAGCACTCAATCTTAAATACTGGCACGTAGGAAGGCTGTGGAAACTCCTCCAGCTGGAGGGGATTTTTTTAAAACTTAAAATTCTGAAAAGACTTAACAGACTTTTTGATAATTTACAGTCATCTCCACCATGCTAGAGATACCAATTAAGGGTTCTGAGCCAAGTGCTTTCTCCAGGTCCAAGTTAGATTAGTTACAGCATCCAGAGTTATTAATTGGAAAGAAAAAAGGAGGACATTAAAGAGGGCATTCTAAAGCTCAACATTTTGCATTGTACCTGCGTGTTCTGTTCTCCATTTATTCAGAATAATACTTGAAGTCAGCGACTGAAAAGAAAGTAAATGATCATAAAGTTTTCTTCTGAGGAGATTCTCAGCCTGAGGAAGCAGCACTGTAGCAGGGAAATGGAACAACTCTTGATCTTTCTTGGATGTAGATAAAGTTGCTTCTGAGGGGAAGGGATAAAGTGAGGGAACACGTGTAGCCTGACTGCCATGTGAAAAGCGGCAGGAACAGATTTTTGGTCCTCAGAAAAGGGATCTTAGACTTTTATGGCTGAATTCATTGTGCTCCTAACCACGTTTCATGTCTTGTTTTCCCCATTTAGCAAAGCTGGATAATGATTTACCTTCGGTACAGCCTGGAGTGAGAGAGAAATTGGTAATGAATTGCCTTTTTCCACACTCCAGAGTGCTTCAGGGTCTAAAAAGTCCCAGAGGTTCCCCCCAGGGTTCATGTAGGGATTGTTCTACTGGCCAAAACCTTGGCTCTAGCTCACCCTTTCCCCAGGATGCATGCACCACCATGGGCAGGATGCACAGCAGGAATTATTCTGTGCATCAGCCAGGCTTTGCAGCACAACTTTTTGGCTACTTTGATGCTGTACTGGGATCAGATGCGTGTGGAAAATAAGACACTCTCTAATCTCTTTCAAAGTGTCCTCACACATGGTGCTCAGGGACAAAAAGTAAAAAATATTTATTATTATTTTTGGTTTTCTATCGATTTTTACACATTCAGGGTTCACATGGGGGCAGAAAGTTATGAACCTGTTAGCTCTCGTGTTATATGATTGATCAAAGCCAATGATGATAAAGTTATATAAATGTTTTGTAGGTCTATAAAGATTCATGACTTTCTGCACAGCAGCAATGTTCTTGATGTTGTTGCATTGTCTGGAGCTAATGTTCTGATTAATGCATGTTTTGCTTCCTGATTTCAGAAATAGCTTATGGCTAAAAATCCTTAGATGCTCTCTGACTTATTGCATCTTCTTTGCTATTCCCCCTCCCCACCCCGCCTTTTCTTTCCAGCTTCTTATTCCTGTATATATGTATAATATAAATATATGTATTTGGAAATCTGTCAGCTTTAGAGATATCCCTGATGCAACACTATTATGAGATGTCTCTCAAGACCGGTATTTGTACAGAAAAATGAGTTTTTGTTAGACCACATTTGTGAATCTGTCATCTGGTGGGGGTACCGTAGCCAGAGTGTGTTGTTTGTCAAAACAACAACAAGCAAATGTGGCCACATCATTTACAGCCTTGTGGGGGACAGGAGAAAGGCTGCTTGTGCTGCTGTTAAAACGGCATGAAAAGTCAGGGTGATCTGTCACAGCCACGGCACAGAAGTGTCACCTGCAGCTCCAGTTTCCCAGGAGGTGGGGGATGTGTTTGGGAAGGCAGGGGCTGTGATGGGGGTACACCTGAACGATCTGCAGGGAACAACCTCTCCAAACATGACCTAGCTCAGTCCTTTGGTCCGGGTTGGAGCCCCAGAACCAGCAGCAGAAGGCTGGGTTAGGTTCTCTCCTCGGCTTTTCAGAGGGGTGGTTGGGGTAGAGGACAGGCTTGTGAAGTGTTCTCCAGAAATATAAAATTCAGTTTTGTTTTTTGCACCCTCTGCTTGGGCAGCAGCCTCAGTGGACACTGCTGTGCTTCTACAGAGCAGTCAGTGTTGGATTTTCCTTTCCATTTCCTCATGCACTGAAATCCAAGTGTTTATGGTCATGTCCATGCTGACTTTAGTTTTCACTCAGAAAGCAATGAAGTAAAAAAATTCCCAAAAAGTTTGTTCACAAAGGACTTTGTTAAGGGTAAACCAAATATACTTTCTCCACTACAGGGACTACCCATAGATACAATATATTTTATATTTTTATATAAAACAGAACTGAACTGTTTGCCAGTTAACCCTCTAGTCCCGTGGCCTGAACTTGCTGGAGGAGTGGTGTACAAAAGAAAGTGCCCACTTTGTTTTTATCTGCCAAGCTGTAAACCACCTCCTTGTGTCCTTTGGTGTCTTTTGTGTCTCCTGCTAATAGCTGTTACTGCTAATTGCCGTGCTTAGAGTGCTCTGTTCTCTCTGGGCAGGAACCAGGCAGATCAAAGAGCAGGATACTCCATAAAGTCTTGCACTGTTCATCCTGCAGCTCTTAATTCACCTGCACATGGCCGAGGTACCGCACAGCGCTGGCGCAAAACATCCAAAAACACAGGGAGAGAGAAAAACGGGATTTATTTCACACAAACATTTGAACTGCTTCAGCTGTGGGTTCAAGATGAAGTGTTTTGCACTGCTTTGAAGCAGGACAGTGCCTTTGGAGGCTGCCCCAAGACCTCTGTTATCTAAAGCAGACTGTGAGGGATGATAAGCTTTTCCTTTCCTAAAAAACCAGTTTCATGGAAACATATGACTCGACAAAACCTTAGAAGTCATGATGTTTCCGTCCTTCAGCAGATTAAAACCCACAAAATGCAAGGTCCTGTCCCTCAAGTCTTTATCAGATCTTTATTAGAAGTGATATAAAAATCCTAAAATAATATATTGTTCCATCAAATTAGAGTTGAAGAATCAAGAGCCTTCTCAGCACCCAACACATCTGAAACTGCAACTGCCTTGGAGGTGCAAACGCTCACCCACCCCTATGAAGGGCTTCCAATCTGATGTTATGTTGGAAACTCCCTTTTCTCACCTTCCCTTGACTTAGAAGTGGGGCCTGGGCATTATTATGGAAATTCCAAAGAGTTTTAGATATTCCTAAACACAAAAAGGTTTCCCTGAGGCCTCTCCAGACTTAATGTTGGGTTCTGACTGAGATGTGCCACTGTTACCCAGCTGCATTGTCCACATACACTCCTTGGGGGAGAAATAATTGCCCCATCAATGATTTGGGCAGCTTCTAACGAATCTATCTCCTGCAGAATAGAGAATAGAATTATTTTAGTCCTTAAATGAGAATATCAGCCATGCCACCAGCTTTGACACAGTTTGGACTTCAATAGGCCTTAAGGGTTGCAACTGTTTTGTAAAATTTTGTAAGAAAGACTTCATTTAATGTTATTGTGCAAAATACATTAAGAATCCAAATTTGTTGCCTCATGGTGGTCTCTCTTGCTTAACAGTATTCACCAGATCTCTGGTGTGTTATCATGGGTTTCCTGCTCCTGTTAGCTGTAGATTTTTGTCTCTGCTCTGATGGATTGTTGATATAAAATTACCAGCTGATGTTTATCCACAGACAAAGGAATAACAGTATTATGAACTATTCCTATATATATTTTGTGTCATTATGACTGTAAGGGCTTGTCTGAATAATAAAGATTCCCTTGAGTGGGACTCACTAGGGTAAATGGCTCTTTAATAAAGACAGATAATGTAGATGAATCATTTTGACTACTTAGAGAAGCAATTGTGCTAAAACTCCTAACTTACACAAAGTCCTTCTGAACACATCAGGGGTCAAATCTTGCCCCTTGAAATCACTGGGAGTGGGAAAGGATTGAGGCCTCACTTTAGGAACAGGGACAAATTTTTGCAATGGGAACTTGATTCCTCTACGTGGGCGAAACTCTCAACTGCTACCATTATTTAAACACTAAGGCTGTAAGTAGTATAAAAACATGCCTACATAAATGTCTATATTCTGTCTTCATATGTTGAAATATGTGTTTAAAATAGATTTCTGCTAAATTATATGGCTTAGTTTTCTCTCTCCTCCGTGATGTGATACTTCATGGTACACTGAAAGAATAAGAATATGAGTTTATTAAGTTTACCCAGAAAACTATTCAGTCATCTGTATGAGCTCTTGGAGCTATGTCAACATTTTCTTGAAAGATATCTGAGATTATTTGATGTTTACTTTTTTAAGTACAGTATTTGTGAGTAAAAGTGCACAAGAACATTTTATTACATTTTAAATGTAATTCCTGATCCCAGGGTGCTGTCTATATAAATCTGAACAAACCTACGAAATCACTATCTATATTAGATCAGCAAATCCTCTCAGTCCCAGAACTGGTCAATGTGTTAAGAATAAGAGGCAAAAGTGAAATTCCTTGGTAATAAAACTTCTGAGCCTTGACAACTGTGAAGTAATGCTATTTCTTGCAGCATTGCCTAGACCTTTCAAAGTGCACTACTCTTTATTATATGCCTTTCCTCTGCCCCTAAACCTTCACTTCTAAAGTGCACATCTCACAGGTAACTAGTATATAATGTACTTTTCAATCAACCTCCTAATTCACTCAATGCAGCATGAGTTGTAGATAAACCAGGAAGATGTGAAATACAGAATAAAAGGTTTAGGTTGTATGATGCCACTCACCTGTTTTAAATCTTTTGCTATCTGCGAGAAAAATACGGAAAGAGTTCTCCTTCAGGATAATTCAGTGTGGCCCAGCTCCTCTCCAGGGCAGCAATGACAACAGCTCCCAGCATTTCTGCCAGGTCCTGCTCCTGATCTTCTGGGAGATTTACACCTTCTTCCAGCTGCTTCTCCCCCAGGCTCTTGCCAGGCCTTTATGTAGGTAACAAAATAATGTCTCCCTTGGATTCCTCAGCTCTGTGGGGGCAATTCTGCTGTCCCAGTATCAGCACAGGCCTTGCTCTGTCCTCACTCTGACACGTTTCTGTGTTTCAACCAAGAGAGCAAGTGAGCAGCACCAGAAGGGCTGAGATGATTTTGCTTTTGTGCAGCCTCTTGGGTTTCATGGAGTAAAAATTTCCTAAAGGTAAAACACAGGGTGAACCAGATTTCATCTGCAGAGTGGAACAAGGAGATTCATTTGCAGGTCTCCTAATTACCAGATTTTCCATAACTTATGTAAACTTACATGTAAATCCCCCGAAGTGAAGAACCTAAATGCAACATTAAAATTTGTGTTGTGGTTTGAAAGCAGCTCCAAGGTTTTGCAGAGTAATTGGCTGCTGCTGTCATTGTTTATGCTTGCACATGCAGGCTGTGGTGGGCTTGTCTCTGCTGGCACTGTGGGTAGGTTTAATTTCACTCTGATCAAGGCAAAATACCTTGCTGAGAGGCTCAGGTTCAACATCATCCTAATGAACTATGTGGATCTTGGACAAGAGATGCTTTCCATCTGGCAAGTCAAGAGCATGGGCTTGAGCAGGACTTTAGTTGTGTGCAGAAATCCCTGGGGATGTGCCCATAAGTTTCGGAGGGGCCTAATACATGAGATAAATATATGACAAAAAAATAGGCCCATCTCAAAAGTCCATGGTCCAGAATTAACAATCACAGAGTTCATGGGCTCACTTAAAGGTAAGGGGCAGCTAGGGATTATGTACATGGATTTGTATTTTTTTTTTTTCTGGCCTTGAATCAGGCCAATCTTTACTGCACAAGGTAGAGCATGGCCAATATGGAAACATCTGTGTTATGCAAATAGCTCTGAAATGGTTGAATGACAGGTAAGTGACTGTATTTTGGAGCTGTTCCAGGTAGAGTGAATCAACAGTTTCCAGCAAGTCAGTCCAGCAAAAATCTGCAGGGTTCCTTTTGATGCATGCACAGCTGTGAGCTTCTGTGTTGACTGCTTTCAGCTGAAACCAAGAACAGTTTTAAAAAATAAAAAATATATTTAGACCTTAGAGGTACTGAGATAGAGACTGAATTCATCCTGAGATTTCTGCTCCAAATCTCCAGCAAGCTTTCCTGTGACAAGCTTTCCTCCCTCTCGTGTTACTCCCTTGGACATCCCCAGGGAGACACATGAGTGGTCCTGGAGCAGTTTGATCCTCTCCATCGAGAGGGGCAGGGACGAAGCTTCCCATGGGAACCCAGGGCAGCACAGGCCTCTGTGGGAGGGTAAATGAAATTAAAGTAGAATATTCCAGCCCTCAGACATCAGAAATTCCCCATCTGCTCTGTGACAATGAGGTGAGGATGAAGCTTTGTGAGAGCCCTTGGCACTGGGTGCTGCAGGACCCTACAGCACCAGTCTAACCCTGAAACACCAGCTCTGCAAAGCTATGGACACCAGATGGGAAGGTCTCAGGAAGAAATCCTGCCAAAGAGTTTTCTGATTTCAAGAAGTTGTAGTGCTTCCCTTCTGGATGGACTTGCTGCTAGCTGGCACCAGACCTCATGGGATTAATATTTCATACCCATAACATTGAAAGAAATGGGAAACATGACTTTGGAGAAATAAAAATGCAGTTATTCAAAGAGCAGCAGGATGATCTTCTTTTTAAATGTAGGCTTAGCCCAATCAGGAATCCTTATAATTTAATTTGCACTGGTCAGAGATATGTGATCCTTTTCTGCAAAATATTTTACATTTCTTAATTCTGATTAATTATAAACATGCTGAAATGCTCTCTGCTACTGCTGCTGCCTCTGATTCATTGGTGACCTGTAGAAAGAGGCAACACATGCTTATTGTTAAAAAAAAAAAAGAACAGAAGGATCATCTATTGCTCAGATGAAAGACAGAGACAAAATAACCAATCTGTAATGCAGATTTATTAATAGTCATTCACTGGTTTTCACTGAGATACTCTTCACGTAACCTTGACTTTATTAAGTAGTCCTTAAGGTGCATTTTGAAGACAGATAATGAGTTTGGGGAATAGTCTTATCTACATCAAGCTAATCTTTAACAGCTTGGAAGGGAACTCGCAGAAACTTTTCCACTTTAAGTGACATAGCCATGTTCAAATCAAGCCTTTTAAAATGTCATTTTAATAGAAGAGTTTACAGGCATTTTTAATCGCTACGCTTCATAGAGGAATATTATTTAAATGAAGACGATAGGAAAAGTTATTGAGTTTTTAATAGTATTAATGGGACTGGAGGCAAGTGAGAGGTGTTGGGGCAGCAGGAATGCTGCTGTGGTGGAGTGGCACTTAGTGCCTTGACTAATAAAGACAAGGCAGCTCTTCCTTGAAAAAATAGCTTCTTTTACAGCAGCTGTTGCTTTAAAAGGCAGGGCCAGGGCAAAGGCAGGGGTTTTGAGTGATGTTTGGATGCTAAACCTGCACATGTCACCTTGTCCAGCTTCCACAAGCAGCTCTCAAGAGCCTCCTGACCCTTTGCTGGCCCAGAGTCAATTTGTGTGTGCGAGTGAGAGAGAGTGAAAAAGAGAAACTAAGAGGAAAATGAGCAGAGAGTCGCGATTTTAAAAGGAACTCAGATTTACCCCGTCTGTACTTTCCCCTCAGTTTCCAGCATGCCCTGGAAAATGATTTCACTTTTCCTGCATTGTGTGTAAAGCCCCAGAGGTGGCTGTCCCCCAAAGGCACACACCAGCCTCTTCCTTCAGCTCGTGTATGGAGCCGCTCACACCTCGGGCTGAATTTTAATCCGCTTGTACAGGCAGATGAGTTACACGAACCCTCTCCTGCTGATTCCAGTTGGCTTAGCTCATTTTGTTTAGCTTGCTGTATTGTTTGGGCATTAAACGTCCCAGCTCTCCCAAGTGCACACACATTTGGTTTGTGACTAATGCGTGGCCTCCGTCAGAGAGACAGCGTTTGTCATTTAGAATCCAGCCTGACTTGGAGTCAGGTTGTGACTCAGCTGCCACAAACTGTACACAGAATAGACCACAAATTCCTCCAGTAAGACTGAACAAGGCTTTCCGAGAAGCCACTTCCTCCTCTGGTTATATCCTAACCCTGACTGACAGGTAGCAAATAACCATGGGGTTTTGAGTGGCAGATTTTTCTCCTACTTATATTTAAAATTTGTGTCTGCTGAATTCATGGTTCTTTAAAATCCTGTCTTTTAGTGTGTGAACAGAACAGCGCTTTTGGCTAGATGTGGCTGTAGAAATCTCGGTTGGTTAAATTTTTCTGGAAATATTGGCATCCATTGACTGAGCTCTGAGGCTGGGAATTCTGAGAGGACACTGAATGTGAGGGCAAAGCTCAGCCTGACCCATCCGGGTTCCCCTGAGCCGCAGCTGCAGCTCTCTGGTGCTTTGTCCACAAACCCATAAATCGGCTGGGCTTGCTCGAAAGGTTCCTGAACTTTGGCAAAACCTTTTGATGAACCTGCTGGGGGCTGGAGAAGGGGGGGAGGCAAGGGATAGGACCAGGGCTGCCAGTGTGGGGAGGTTTGCAAGGAAACCTGAAACCAGGTGAGATTCCCAAACTGTTTCCTGCGGCTGGACACACGCAGGCAATTTTCATTTGAAAATAGAACTGGAGTTAACAAATCTGCTAACAAGCCTCACACGCTTGCTGACCAGTAGTAAATCCCAGCTCGATTTATTACTGAACACAGCACTTTGGCCTAAGTTCTCAGTGTCATTTTGCAAGCAGACAGGGAGCAAGTCACATTCTTAAATTCTGGTGAGAAAACTGGTTGCGATAATCAGATGGGCTGCAGTCCTTTGATTTAACTTGTCTTTTGCTTTCTCTTTTTTTTTGAAATTTCATTTAATGAAACAAGAGAATTCATCTGCCAACACACTATTCTGTGCTCTTTTGTCAATAGAAAAGTTGTTTTGCTAATGGTTATCTGTCTGCAAGTCCTTGACCTGCTTGTAAACACATTTCTGCAGGAAAACCCCAGGCCATGGCCTCAAGCATTTACGTCAACAAGAAGAGATAAAGTGACCAAAACTTAACCTGATCTGGCCTGGAGTGCCCTCTACTGCCCCTTGACCAAATACTTCCCTAATCTGTGTCCTTCTGAAAGAACAGATTGTTGTGTAAGAAGTATTACCTGGAATGAAATCAATTTTGGGAGCCTCACTTCTTCCTCCTTTCCCCCAGCTCATAGTCAAAGCCTGTTGAATTGCTGGAGGTTAAGGAATGAAGCCTGGGTTGGTTTTGGTGGCGGGGCAGGAGTTTTGCCCTGGATCACCCCCTTTGTGTCCACCCCGCCAGCCGGCCGTGTTCTGTCATGCCACGTTAAACACGTCACCTTCCCAGCCCGCGACAAATGTGGCAAAACTGAACTCACCGATCAAGTTGCTTCTAAAAGCCATTTGCTGATCCCCAGGGATTTGTCCTGGATTCACACAGCGCAAACCAAGGCTGTGATGCAGACGGGATTCGGAAAGTTGCTAAAATGGGAGAGAAGTCCTGAGTTTTGGTTGGGTGCTGTGAACCCGGCAGTGGTGGATCTGCCACTTTAGGATGGCAGGAGCGTCCCAGTTTGGCTGCTGCATCCACTCCTGGAGGCTGGGGTGAAAGCTGGCTGCAGCCAAAGACAGTTCTAGGGGAGAACTGACACAAATTTTCCTGAGAAGGAAGGAATCTACATCTCTATGCTTCTCTTTTTTAGAGCTGGGCTAGAAAAGTTGAGGTGCTTCCCAGAGGAGAAATGTACACTGTGGAAAACTCACATTCAGAACGTAAATGAGAACATTATCATTGTGTTGTTCATAACAAAATATTTTCATTTAATGATGAAAACCCACACTTGATTTTGGATGCTTCATAACAAACTAAAACCAGATGACCTGCAAATGGATAATGAGGTGCTACCACTGCTGATTCCCAACTTCTCTGTGCTCATTCTCCAGTTCAGGCTGAAGTGGGCTGCAAATCATCTTGACTTAGCCAGTTCTGATATCTGTAGTTGATCACTGCATGTGAAACTGTACATGAGACCAGAAACTCTCTTTCAGTGTGGAAATCAGAGGCAGAAGGGGAGAAGCAAAGTGTAAGGAAGAGCCTCAGATGACATGACATTGCTGCCAATTGGTGCTGGGGGACTCTTGGATGCTGAGAAGTTTGCAGGGCTTACCAGACACAGGGGATGAAGGCGTCCCCTCCTAAACAATGTTCAGGCCATGAAGCTGAAATCTGTGCTCTAAAGCATCTCCTACTTCTCTTGAAGGCAGCTTTTTGCCTTTATCTGCCCAATTTGTAGGTGGGTTTCCTGCAGGTATCTCACAGGCTTCTCCCAAGTGTTGGGAGGAGAATATGAACGCCTTTAGGTTTCATTCCAGCTGGGTTCTTTCCTTAGGATCCAGCTGATTTATAGCCTTTTATGCATTTAACCTTGTTTATCCATGCAAGGCAGTTACAGTTCCAGCTTTACATAGTGGGATTAATTCACAGGCTTTAATCTAAACTGCACAAAAACTTCCAATGTTGGCTTACAGAAAGTATCATTTCAGCTATTCTGACAGAAAGCCAAACTTTAGGGAACAAAGTAGATTTTCTTTTCTTTTTCTATAGAAAGGTCCTATTTAAGGAAAATTATTTTATTTTTCAGTAGGAAATATTTCTGAGAGAAAATATTTCATCTCCTAAATTGAAAATGTAAATTTTAACCTTGCTTAATAATTCAAAATTATCACTCCTTTTAAAAATTTTCTTACGACATTTCTTTATTTCTCTGCTTCCAAAATTCAACAGGACTTTGAAATTGAATGCAGATTTGACAGGCACATTTTCAGATTGAAAAGGTTGTTTTTACAGTGAAGAAAACTTGTCTTCCTCACAAAGTACAGAGCTGTGTAATCAAAGAAAGGTGAAGGGCTGGCTGAATCTATTCAGTATTCTCAGTTACTTTCCAACCCAAACTTCTGAATGCATGTTAGTTATTCAGATTAAATCATACTCCCAAACTCCCCCAGGTTCTGCACTGGAGATGATATTTATACAGCACTAATAGAGAAAACTTGGTGCGTTTCAAAAAATAATTCCCAAGTAAACCAAAGCTGGGTTCAGCAGATGTATCAGGGGAAGTTTCAGGGAAGTCTGAGTATCTTCTGCTGCTACAAAAGGCCAGCTTCAATTTAATTCTCAGCCCCTCAGTATTGCAAGGGAGGAAGCTTTAAAAGCATTAAGAGACCCCTATCAATATTTGTGCTCCTAATCAAAATATGCATACTCCTTTTGCTACAAAATTTGCCAAAATTAATTGATGCTGAAGTTTTAAACTGACTTTTGGTAATGGAGCATTTTATTAATTTTTAATTTGTGAAAATTTTCCTGACTTGAAGATTTCATTTCAGTCTAGAGCTATGGAACTTAAAGAAATTTCAAGCCATTTATTTGACCGGACACACCAGGCTCCAGTGATTTTAGTGAATATGAAAATTAAGTGAGTTCTTGCCACGGCTTAGAACAAGAATAAATATTAGTAACAGCAGTGCCCAGATCCTTCAGTTGAGATCAGCATATCATAGAATCTAAAATGTGCTTCATATTTAGAATCAGATGGGAGAAAGGACACACTTTTCTTTGCACTGATCAGTCCCTCATTTATCCATAAACTTTCTAACACTGTGATTTGGTGACCTGTTAGAAACAGTCACCCTGTAAGCGTGAAACTGTACCTGGGCCTTTTTCAGACAGGCCCATGCACTCATATATGCCTGTGTGTCAATATCTACTGGCTGACATAACAAATATTTTTGTTTTTAGAAATAAGAGGATTTTCCTTGGGGACTGTAAGTAGATTCAGAGGATATTCTCAGGTATCTGACTGTATTTCACTGTGATGTTCATATTGTCAATAGTGGGACCTTTCTGTGGAAAATGGGGCTTTTCCTGTAAACATAATAATATTTCTGGATGGTGAAATATACAGTAAATGTTAAACAAGAAGTGAACTAAATTGCAGACTATTCCCTGGTCAGCAAAACTCGCCCATTATTTTTCAGTTTGCTGAATCTGTAGTTTTTGCCATTTTTTTAAAACTGTGACTTTTCAGATTCATGAGGGTAGCATAGGTAATCTTCATATTTATAAGGACACACTGTCAACTTGCTTTTCATAATTTATAAACTCTTTTTTTTTATTATTATTATTCCTTTTCCCTGTTGGAAGCCTGAAACTGGCATGTTTCCTTATAGAGCTGGGAAGAAACTGTGCATTTTTGCTCAGGGAGATGAGTTCTCAGAAATAAGCTATCTTCATGCAAAGGAGCAGCATCCGAGCTGGCTGAGTGGGGCTGGAATTAGTGCTGTAGGGTCTGTTTTGCAAGTGTGTGCCTGCTTTAGGTTTGCAAGTTGCAACTTGCATTTTGGCTTGGTGAGGGATTTGTCAATACCTTATAGCTTTGTACGATTTTTTTAATGTGAGCTGGGTGAATGTTCATTGCCTTGTTAGGTTGGACCCTTGCCTTGAACCATCCCAACCGACCTCTTCTCCCCATTGTTTTCTTCAGAGCATCTCTCACATTCCCATCTCCTGCTGCGTGCTCCTGGCACGGTGAGAACAGATATTTTTCTTCTGCCCCTGCATTGATGGACTGGCAAGGACATGCATCCCTTATTCCAAGGTGAAATGAAAGCCATTTCCTCTCTCCCTTTGGAATTTCACTGAATTACTTTTCCATGGGGTTTATAAAAGTAAATATTTCAAGCATTTAGGTTAACTTTGCTCTTGGGCTGTTGTAAGTGGGCAGAAACGTTTCTGTGTTCTCAGAATTGGTCCCAGAATTTGCAAGAGGCCAAGTTTGCTTTCAGAAATAATTCACAGTGTTGATGCTGATTTATAAAGCACTATGAAATTTAGTGAGTGGGTACTTTAAATACCATCTCTGGGCATGCTAGTCACTATTATGGCAGATAAAATCTGTTTGGAATTACTTTTAATGGCTGTTTGAATTTAAAAAGCTGGTAAGGATTGATTCAAATTGAAGGTCATGAACTCCTTTACCCATTTCCCCTTACTGGCTCAACAAGGGTCCTATTTCATGATCTGTTGGCCATGATGCAACTCATCTGTTTAGCTGAGAAGGTGCTGATATGAGCAATTAAGCTAAAATGGCACTGGGGAAGAACCTGTTCATGTCTGGTAATGTATCGTTGATTCTGTCCATCCATCTGCCGGTCTCTCCCCCATAAGTTCCCAACTTGCTGGTGAGGTTCAGCAAAATTTGGCTCAGGAGTGGAGATATTTGTTATCATGATGATGCTAAATGTTTTTGGAGAACTTACAGCTGGTGGAGGGGAGAGTTCTCCTGCTGGAGGAAAGTTCAGCTCAGACAGTGCAGACGTACAGACTGGACTGTTCAGAGATGGATTATTGTGTCACGGTGATTTAGACAAAGTGTAGGGCGTGCTTGAAGGAACTTGGAATCATTAGTGCCACTGCTCACAGAACATCTTTTTGTTTTTATCCTGCAAAACTTTTACCACTGAAGAGGGCCTGGACCACTTATGTGCCACTTAAATCCTTTTGCAAGGTTGGATTTCCTTCAGTAATACCCCAAGGAAATAACACGGTTGTGAAGCCTCATACTGTTGATATTCCCTTAGGATGCCCTGCCCTGGGAGTAGCTGTGAAACCTGAGGGCAAATCACTTCAGAAAAAAGGTCTGTGTGAGAGGTAATCTAAACTTTTTTTTTTTGCTTGATATGCTTAGGCTCCATCCTGAACTCTCCTGCAGGATTACAGCAGATCCTGACCCTGTTGACCTGGCATCAGCCCTTTTCTGTAAGCTGGGCACAGCAGAGGAGGAGGAGGAGGACAGATACTGCGAGTGGCTTAGGGGCTTAGATGCAGGAGGCTCTGAGCATCAGCACCAGTTGAAAGGATCAAAGGGGGTCTGTGACTCTCTAACCATGCTAATTAATGGAAGAAGTGGTATTTGGTCTTCATTATGGACTTTAGGACAGAAAAAAAAGAGAAGTCAAGTGTTTTGTCCTGTGGTAAAGCACCGAGCAAAGCTGGTGAAAGTAACAGAGCCGTCTCCATTAGGTTTTCAGCAGCGTTTCAAGAGGATGGAGCCACTTATGAAGTCACGCTTAGGCAGCACTTCCTTAAAAGTTAAATGTCTGATAAATGCTGATGCTGCCTGCTCTGAATTCCTAATATGCTTCTAGACAGAGCAGGGCCTTGCAGCGTTTTCCAGTGCTCATGGCATGGAAGAACCTTTTAGCAAAGGACTCCCTGGGTTTCTCCTGTACCCTCTGCTTTGGATGTAGGCTTGAGCCCAGCGGAGCTAATTCTGTCTCTCACCAGCTCAGGCATCACCCCACACCTTCCACTTCAATATCTCTGGGTTGTTACAGAGGTAAACAGGAGGGCAATGCCCAGGACTCACGTTGGCAACAACCTAGGGACCAGAGCACTGATGGGCGGAGGGAGCAATAAGAGCATTTTAGGGACATTTCTGCATTAGATGCTTTATTAGCTCTCACAAAGGAGAATGTAAAACTTTCTTCTGAATCCTGAACAATCCTTCCTAATCTCTGACCCTTGCTTTAACTCATTTGGATACTGCTGAAATTTGAATCACTGATTACAGGAGGCTTTACCTTGGACTTGGGGACATGTTCTGACACTGGGTTCCCCTGCTTGTTGCCCACTTGTCTTTGTGTATCTCCATGGTGTGTGTATCTGTACCTACCTACATGATGTGTACAAATGTATGTGTCCAGGCCACACAGACTGCAGCGCAGTCATTCCAGTTCTTATTTATTTAACCGTGCTTTTCTACTAGCAGTGTGCATGATTTGGAATTTGTGTAAATATATGTTTATGTATACCTGAGAATGATCAAGTTTTAACTAAACAAACTAAAAAAGTCATGGGAAACATATTTTCTGTGGCAATACCTGGTTTTCCTTGAAAGCTGAGATTCTTTAATTTTTTTAATGTATTTTCTTGTTCATTTTGCTAAGGAAAAGTGAGAGGTGTTGGAGAGAGGAAAATCTGATATTGACTTTAATTTAGAAATATTTTCTTTCGCTAAGTTCCCAATGAATGTGACTTGATAGATGGAAGAGTCTGTCATGACTCTGTATTTGTGAGTGCATTTTTATGCTGAGGCGTGCATATGTTTGTTTTAAACTACAATAGTGGTACAGACCCAAACTGCTAATGGCATGGTTTTTATCATGGTTTCACTACAGAACACGACAGCATGTATGATCATCGGGCATTCAAACAGTGAAATGTGTAAAGCTATTTTTCCATAATTGGTCCCAGGGCAAGGGGTTGATCTCATGTATTAAAGCCTCCAGATATGCTCTTGGTATGGCTTCTAATTAGGGAACCAGGAAAGAACTGAACTTTGGAAACTGTGATGAGTCCATTCCTTTAAAAAAAAAGGAAATAATCACTTTGACCTTGAACTCCAAAAGGCCCTGAAATCAACTGATTTTACTCTTTAAGCTCCTTAACAAGCACGGGGATTAGAGACGAGCTGTGTAGAACGGTTCATATTAGATATAAACGATAATGGACAATAGAAATTCATCTGTGAGCTCAGCACAGGCATCCTGTGCAAATTCCATTTCCCCAAGATGTGGTGATACCATGTTACCGTGTTATACACACCACTGATAACAACATGACTTCATCAGTTGGGAAGAGACACAAGAAAACTCAATAGCAGCAGGGAGATGCAACTTTCGGAGATGTCCAATCCTGTTCTAATCCAAGTCTGTCTAAATAACCACAACCAGGTGTATAAAAGGTCAAATAGAATCACCTTTCTACCCTGTGTGGTGAATAAATCATCTGTTTAGCTGTTTCTTTCAAGTATGATGAAATTGCCCTCCCTGACAAAGAAATAAAACTTATGAGAGGAATAAACCTACTGTAGACTGAAACTGCACATTTCGGTGGCTTTCCATCTGTCCACAGCTAAACAAGGAAGGGATGCTGCTGTCACTCCAAAAAAACCCAACTTCTTTGGTGATTTCATTTTGGCAAGTTTTTTTTTCTTCTTTCTTTTTCTCTCCCTTCCAAGAGCAGCTGAAAAAACCCACGTTGCTCTGAAAAAGAGGACCTCTTCTTGAAATGGAAAAGTGCATCACATTTTCAGGAGAAAAGGGAAGAAGTGAGAAAAGCACCTGGATGAGGAGACGAGCTGATATAACTGAAATAATTGGTGGTTTGTATTTGATAAGTGTAACCCACTCAACAGTTGTCATCACCCCAAGAATATATGAAATTCCTATGCAGATCTTTAAAATAATTTCCCTTATGAAAATCATGCCAGCTGAAAAAAGTCCTCGTGTCTTTTAAAAGGCACCTCTTCACCTTATTGTTGATGTAGAAGGGTGAATGATGTGGTTAGACAGGCTACTGCCTGCCATGAGAACTTGGAAGGAATGATGTTGCACAATCCTTTCCCTCATTTGTTCCTCAAAATTTGTTATTTTATTTCACTTTTCCCCATTTCAGTCTGTGTGGCCTGGCAGACCTACTGGAACCAAGCCTGCAATAATATTGTCTCAGTGAGCTGATAGGTGCGAGGGCACCTGCAGGCAGATAAAATGTGTTTCTGTTTGTATCAGAATTTGCTGTGGAGAACTCCAAATTGTCGTGATTTCAGGACAATCTGCAATTTTCCCCTGAACGACTTGGAAAGCGGGGAAGCAAAATTAAAAAGGAAAATCAGCTCCATGCTTTTTCATTAGTTCTGGCAGCTTCCCCTAGAAACACACCCATACTCAGCAGTATCATTCTTTATTTAGCTCTGAACAGACTGAAGGACCTTAGTGAATTCTTTCTCCCTCCTCCTTTGCAGATAATAGCAATGATGCTGCCACATATTTTGCAAAGTGCTCTTTTCTGGAGCTGAGACTGAGTTACATCCAATGTGATAGACCCCACTGGCAGCCGCGTGTTCTTAGCGGAGACATTCCATTACCATGCCAAGTTATTTTTAATTCTATCTGGTTTTTTTAAATTTTTTTTTTTTTTTTTTGAAACCAAGGCATAAAAGAAAGCTATTGAGTTGCTCAGTCAATGTTAGTTTATTATTGCTTACCCGAGTGTTTAATAAACCTACCCCAACCCTGGACGTAGCTTTAAATACTTCATTGACTGTAACAAAGCAGATTTTTCCTATCAGACCAAAGTGGCTCTATAAACTATAATTAAGCACCAATTATGAGCTCTACTGGTCAGATAACAGAAGGCAAGGTCCATTGTGCTACTGGCAGAACCGGCAATTAAAGGAGATTATTGTTGTCAGAAATGGAATAAAACAAACAAAGGCAAAATTTGGGAGGAGGGGAAGATTTGCAATTGACCTGAGTAAACTTTATCTTGTTTGTGGCTTTGGTCGTGACATCAGGAACGTGAAGAACCCGATATATGATGACATAGAGCAGATGCAATAAGTTCTTCTGGAAAATCCACAGTTTTTTGGATAACAGGTTGTAGAGCCAGGTCCTGCTTGGCTCCCCTCTCCTACCCTGAAAGCCAATCCCTTACAGTCCAAACCAGAAGTTGTATGTTTAGAACGAAAATATTTTCAAGGAAAATATTGTCTCAGTACTTTTTTTGACTTGTTCTTATAAAGCATTCAAAGCCAGAGAGTACCACATTGCTCATGGGCTTAAGCAGTAGAAAATGGAATTGAAGTTGAATGAAGACGAGATTGACTCCCCGGGAAGGGGGGAAAAGACCCCCTACAACAGGTGAAAAGGAAGTGCGGTTTTATAAATTTGTTCCATTTTAACGTGACTGGCTTCTTTTCGCTTACTCCATTTTTACACTGGCTTAACTTGATTGGCTCCAGTGGAGTTTTCAATTATGCCAGATCCCACTGAAGTGTTATTAGCAGCCTGCTTGGAATTTCTCTTGAAAGTCTGAAAGTGTTTCTGAGTTAACAATATACTCTTCCCCTTTCCCCCTTTGAAATGAAATGTTAACTCTGCAGAAAACCTTGATGTCCTGTTGAAACAGAATGGTCAAACACCAAAATGATTTGACTTTTCACATACAAATTTTAAATTTCCATGGAAAATAGAGTTTCCAGTTACCTCTAGTGATTGGTATGCTAGTCACAGTTCATGTATTCCTAGACCTGATACAGACATTCAAGGGAGCCAAAAGTCCTTTATACACACACACAAGCACATTACAGCTTCCTGGAATACTGTTTAGGCTTTCAGGTGATGGCTGGGAATGTGGCCAATATCAGAAGGTAAAGGGCAAAAGAAAGCCATGAAAATGGAAATGACAATATTTCTTAGGAGCAGGCAGGTGCCTTTGCCCCTGACTCATGGTTGTGCCTAAAACTCACAGCGCTGCTCTCTCCTCTCCGATTGTTTTTTTTTTCTTTTTGAAAGCAATTTGCATCTTTGGGAAAAAAAAAAAAAGGATTAATATATTTCAAATGTTCCCGGTGCTTCTGTGCCAACTGGCACTGGAGGGGGCCTGTAACCTTGCCCAACTGCACTATATATAATTATTAATTAGAAAGCAACCTGGGAAGCAATGATCCTCTCCCCCAGCACAAACCAGAGGAACTTTACTGAATTCACCGTAGGAAGGAAAATTGGTTTTCCTAGGTCACACTTGGGAGCAAACTTTATTTTGCTTTGACTAGTGGTTCGCTATCCAGAGTGGAATTATGGGAATTAATTGGAATAACTTGGGTGCTCATTTTATAAATCAGCTGGCAGAACTCCTGCCGTAATTAATGGGTCCGACTGGCAGTTTTCCACAAACACACACCCATTTCCCAGTGATTTCCACTGTGAATACATGCATTTTGGAGGAGCTCAACTTGCAAAGGGACATATTTAAGAGTTTATAACTGTCCCAATGACAGCAAGTTCTAATTTAAAACTCCTGTGTAATACTTGTTAGGAAGTTTTAATATCAAAAGGGCAGCCAAGGTCTTCCATGAGAAATTTCTAGACAGTGAAAGAAACTAATCCTTTTTAGTGATGTTTGGCTTCTTCTCTGCAGTAGCTGATCTCTGATTTCATATTTTATATCCATGGTTTGTTAATGAAATTTTCTCCTTTAAAGAGTAACCAGGCGGATAGGAAAAAAATAGCTGATACTTTGCAGTAAACGTTTGAAGTGAAATTCAAGTAGCAGCCTGAGGCTCACAGTATGTAAAACCAACTACCAAAGTTTTAGGGGGGTGGTTAATCTATTTTTCCTTCTCAGGGGACCTCTGCTATATTAAATTCTTTGGTTGAAGCGAAGCAGGCAGGTTGGCATTAGAACTGACTTAGCAATTTGCATCATTTGAAAAGGGATTAGTAAATTTAACATGTTCGTGGTGTCCCCGTGCCAGCTGGCACTGACAGGGGGCTGTTACATCACCCATCTCCACCACCACGTGCCACGGGGCTACCTGAAAGGTGTCCTGAGTCCTGATTCAGAGAGAACAGGAAATCTAGCAGCAGGAAAATGTGAATGGCCACACGTGGTGGCATCACTGCTGTTTATGGTGCACACAGGGAAGACAGGTTTGCTCCAAGCTCATCCCTGGATGTGTTGTTCAGGCTCTTCTTACCTGGCACTCAGGTTCATGAATTTTAATAATATCTTGAAATGCCCTCATACATGTGAGGCAACAGCCCTGGCCTCACAGCAGCTCCAGAGTGGAAGTGTGATTGGATCTCACTGGAGACTCAGTGACACAAAGGTGGGTTTCTCCTCTGAATTTTGTCCTGATCTAAGTTAATCTTCTAGGTCAGTCATTAGCAGTTTTGCGGTCTCTCTCTGTAGACCACGGAGGAGAAAGAGCCGTTTGAGAGGACAATTAATTCCATCTGTTGTAAGATGCATTTTCCTCCACTTCTCCAGTGATCATGGAATCAGACCGACCATTGTCACTGGAAAAATGCAGCTTCTGGTAATTTCAGGGAAGAATTGTGCTGTCAAAGGGGCAACTTTTGTCTGTGGTCTACAGAAGGAACCCAGACAATTTGCTTAGCTTAGATGGCTGTGTAGGTGGCCAACTTGAAGTCTGCCAGAAATCAACACCAGAGTAGAGCTTCAGATTTTCTTCTGAAGAACCCAAAATCATCCAGTAAGAAACATGGGTAGAATTTGGGTGTACAAAGGTTTCTTGGAGTGCAGGACAATGCAATTTTCAGCAAAATATTTGGTGTTTCTTCAGTTTGGCCTCTGGAAATTTTTTTAAGGAAGCCACATTGCATTTTTGTGTGTGTTTTTATAACACTGAAGGTACTCCCATGAAGTCAGAGGATTTTCAGTAATGATCAAAATTCAGTCTTCTGTTTTGTGGGACTTATCTTCCATTTCTCTTAGTTATATGAAAGGTGAAGAAGAGGGGGAAAGAGGCTGGTGCAAAATTCCCCAAATACCTTCTTAACTGCATTTTGAAGGCAAATTAGCCAGGTCTTAGGAGAGCCAAACAATAAATCTGTCTTGATATTGAGGATGCTCCATTCCTTATGGCAAAAAGATGGGGGTGCAGCACTGTCAATGTCACAGTGATACAGGGGAAGACAACAGCTCATCAGACAGTCATATCCAAAATCAGGTTCAGGGCCTCCCACCATGTCCAGCAGGATGGGACACTCAGGAGAGAACAAGCCCTTCTCATACCCCATCGGGAAATAGCAGCCCAATTTCATGAGTCAGGCATGAGACTGGGAGTTCATTCTGTAAATGAAAATGTGATGGGTGTTTGCTTGCCCCCTCCCCATGCAAGTTTTACATTTCCTATGCACATCGTCTGCTGTTATGTGCTTATAAAGCTGAGGCCTTTTTGCTTTTAATAAAACTCCACCTGTTTGCTTGACTTTTAATGCTTTTGCAATATTTGAAACCCTATAAAACTCTGTGGGTACTTCTGTTAGAATAAATATGGTGGGCCAAATCCAGCCCATATTGCTCACACCAGATTTCTTATATGAGCTGGGACTGTGATAATGTGTGCACAGCAAATGAGGATAAGATGCCAAATAATTGGAGCAGATTTTTTTTTCTACCCCTCCCCCAAGATTTCCCTGTTTGATTTGACCAGACTGATGCTGTTGGAAGTGTGTGAGGGAGGCAGCAGACGTAAGGAAAGCACTTTCTGCAAGTTAGTCACAAAAGATCTCTCTGTCTTCCTTTCTGAAGTACAAAAATTCTGCAAAGGAAGCAATGGGAGCCCAACACGTCTCAGTGCCACAGAAGAAGGGAGTGGTCAGAACTTCACAGTGATCAAACTATATTTATATGCATATAAACTGTTCATATCTATCACTAGAACATGAATATGACACGTGTGCACGTGCAAGAGGGAAGTAACAGCTTCCTTTCCTCTCCATACCCACCTACTCTGTCTGAACTGAGGGAGAAAAAAAGAAAGATTCAAATTAAACATCCCAAATTACTTCAAACTATCCTGAGTTATTAGGAAGGCAAAGCAACAGCCCAGCGGGGAGTGGAAAATGTAATAATGACAAGTTTTGTGCCTAAAGGGAGGGCAGGAATGAAATCAGAAAGATCTAGTGGGGTCAGGTGAGTAAAGAGTCAGCCAAGCACAGGAGTGAGAGATACCCAGAGGCAGTGCAAAGTGCTGGCAAGGAGCCACACTGCTGGGGAGAGAGGAGAGTGTGCGAGAGAGGGAGCAGAGGGCAGGATAACACACCTTTGTGGCACTTGGGAGGTCCCCCAGCAGCACCAGCCCCTGTCTGCTTGGCAGTGGCTGTGGATGGAGGAGGCTCCCAGCAGCAGAGCCCCAAGAAGGCAGGAGCCCAAGATTCTGTGTTTGCCCCTCCACAGGTCCCTACCCCGGACACCTGGGTGGGAGCAGATGACAGGATAGAACAATGAAATGTGGAATCACTGGAATACTGAAAATACCAAAGCCTTGGGATCTATGGGAAGCTGGAGTGAGCTTGGCTGGGGAGCAGGCTCTGACGCCGACTGCGGTGATGTTGTTTCCATCAGCCCGTGAAAGACAACTTCAAAAACAAGGTTTATATTTGCCACTGGCTGTTGAATAGGGGATTAGTTAAAGGGTATAAACTGGCAGTAGGTTGAGATGGATGTGACCACAGGGACAAAGGCTTAACATGATGTGCTTGGAAATGACATTTGCCTGTTGCCAAGCAGATGTGGCCCACTGGTACCTGTTGCTTTGGTACAGCGGTCGTGGGCAAGGAGCACAGAGGGAGGGGTGAACCCATGGCTGGACACATTTCCACCACACCCTCTGAACTGTGGATCAGTCATGTGGAGATGTGGGGTTTTTTTGACGAGTACCATTAGCAGAAGACAGATCAGCATTTCTAGCTTTCCAGAAGTGTGTACACAACCCCAAAAGTCTCTTAACTTGGCAGTGTGCATAGAGACAAAGACACCTGGACTTTAAAAACCTGTTTGCTTTTCTACCCTGACACTGTCAGGTTATTCCCTGCTCTCTCCTGATATTTTCCTTACTCCTCCAGCACCAGTTTTGAGAACCTCAACTGTGGCTATTGCTCCTTGTGTCAGTCTGTCCCTGATGAGCTGGGAGTTGCACAAAGGGAACAAGAGAACTCTTCAGCCCCTTTCCAGAGCTCTGGCTGGTGGGGGAGTGATTGCCCTCACTTTTAGCCAAGTGATTTTTCCTTTTGGCAGGCAGCAGGAATGCCACTCAAGAAGAATGAGCCAGGGCTGCCCAGGCAGTGCAAGTACTTGCTAAAGGCAGCTTTAGCCAGGCAGCCAAGCTGGGCCTGCTTGAAAAAGAGGGCAGGAAAGTAGGGCTGGGAGGGATCCACTGGTTTTAGGGGGTGGTGCTGCTGCCTTGGATGCTGTTGTAGGCACAAACAAAGCTCCTTCTTGGCCTTGATAGCATCTGGTGTCTCTGAACACAGCTAGCTACAGGATCTGCAGAGCAGGTTGATTGAAGGCCTTAGGACATGTCAAGGGGAACAAGCACAGGACAGAGTGCCAGCTCGCTGGGCAAGCAGCAGGAAGCCTGCCTTTATCAGGATGCTGCAGGCAGGAAATGATTTGAAGTACACTGCCTTCTCTTGTAAAGTGATTGAGGGAAGGGAGGAGAGCAAGAACAGGAGCAGCTGTGGCTGTATTTCAAAGTTCATTTCCATCTTCTTTCTTGCATTACTGCTCTTTCTTTCCTCACCAAAAAAACCCCACCCCAAAACCAAAATAAAACAAAACCCCAAACAAACAAAAGAATTCCTCCTCCCCTCTAAAGTCCTTTACATATTTCTGCTTCCTCTCTCTCCTCTTTCCTTTTTTTAGGGGTAAGTGCCCCAGACTGGTGGTGTCACAGGTACATGGAGAGAGTTGATTTGAATCCAACCACAGTTCCTTTGCTGATTCTCACAGCCTGCTTAGAGGTTGGGGAGTGAATTACAGCTGTTTGAGGGATGCTGTGAATGTCAGAGTGGTTGAGTAGGGACCCCAAGATGGCTGAAGATCAAAGCAAGGGGCCCAGAGTGCTGGTAGGGAAAGCCCTGAAGGAAGGTGAGGTGGGGTGTGGCAGGGACAGCCAGGCTTCCCTTCCCAGGGGAATGGCTCTGTACTCCACACTGCAAAATGCAGCTGCCTCAGGAGACAGGAGGAACCCAAACCCCTGCAGAAGTGGTGATGATGGCATTTACACTTGCAGAGCTGTGCTCTTATTGCTACCCAGAGGGGCCAGCTGAAAAGTTGGCTTGGTTTGGTTCAGCTGCAGACCTCCACTCCATGCCAGAGACGACAAACCCTCAGCCTTCTTCATTTCCCTCTTCCAGCTTCTTTTCTGCTTGCCTTCCTTCTGTAATAATCTGAGACGTTTTTCTTGGCCGTCCTCTTGCCCCTTGGAGATCAAACACAGGCCCTGCTGCTGAGTTCCTGAATTTATGACAAGGACCAGCTTCTTCCAGCCTCAGTTTCCATTAACAACCAGCTCATAGGAGCTGCGTTCAGACCATTGGTTTTGTCTTTTGGCACCAGCTATTTTATGAATGAGAAACACAGCAAAGGGCAAACAATCAGAAAACTGGTTTCACTGCTCTCTACATGGTGGGAAGTCTTAATAGCCCTTAGGTCTGGCATAAAAACTTACAAACTCTACACTTGTAAGTGTTGTGTAAAAAGCTGTTATTGCCCTTAAAACTAGTCATTGGAGTTGAAAGATAAATATTATTCCATATCTTATTGAATAAAATATATTATATCACAGGTGATGGAGACAGATTGTCTCAATAAATTCTGATACTGTATTCGGTGGAAAAGTGGCAATAAAAATGCTGATGACTTGACACGGGGAGAATATTGAATGTCATTAACATGTTATTTCCTCTGTTCTGATATCACTGTCATGTTCTTCCCACTGCTCTAATCTCTATCAGTTGTGGGCTTTTTTTTTTTTTTTTGGCTTTGCTTGTTTGAATGAGAAAAATGACATTTTTTTTCAGCCCTTTAAATTAACCACTACTTGAGAAATGCTTAGAGATAGGAGGTGACATCCTCAAATATAGAAATTAAAACAGGGTTTGATATTTAACCGTATGCTAAGTATGGGCTGAAGAGGAATCCTTAAGACTGTCACTATCATCTGATAGTTGATTATGACAGTTGTGGCCATCTGCATAGTGATAAGAGCAGTATCTTCCTTTTATAAAATCCTTGGAAAGCACTTAATGACTTAATAATCCACAGTTGCTGCTGTTCTTTTGCGGATGGGGAAACTGAGGGATGGGGAAGTTAAGTGACCCTCATGAGGTCATTTCCTAGTCCAGTGGCAGAGCCAGATTCCTGTGATATATCTGAGCTTTATCCTACATTTGTTGAGAAACTTGATTAGCTGCACACTGAGGCCAATGTTCCCAACCCGTGCTGAACTGTACCTGCTGGAGCCAGAGCCCAGCGAGTTTCCAGTTGTTCTCACCAGAAACACTCCTGGTTTTGTTTCCTGTTCCTGTGCAGATACAGATTCTCTCTCTCACTATATTACCCCACTGTGAGGGCTGCAGAGCTGAGAATGCCTTTGTGTTCAGCTATGAAATGAGCCATCTAGGAAAAATAACAGTAATCCCTGTCTTCATCCCCTTTCCCCACACCAGAATAAACCCTGTGTTTTTCAGAAATCCTGACTCTGCCCAGGCATTCCCATTCTGTCACTCCGTGCCAGAAAGCCTGTTGTCATAGCCCTACGGGCAACTCAGATCAGCTTGTACCACAGAGCAGTTGGATCACGTGGGTTGTTTGGCATCCTCATGAGAGAATATGCTGCTGGTCTTGAATGATAGCAATTAAAGGTGCAAAGAAGTCATCTGTCTATTTGCTAGGGCCAGTAACTCGTCTGGTCTCCTACTGCAATCTTGTGCTTTATCCACAACTAATTCTAAATGACTCCAGGAATAGCCACCACTTCCATTACAGGACCATTTCATGCACTGTTATAGTTTATTGTCAGATGGTTTTCAGCAATTAAATTCTAAATTGATTTCACAGTTGCGCACGCTGTTTCTGTTATTTATTTTGGTCCTCACCTGTCTGAGGAAACGGGGTGCCTCTGTCTCTTTATAAGTAGTTGCTGCTGTAGAGCTGAACGGAATATTTTAAGTGCTTGCAAAAATAGACTTTTACGTAGAAATAGTGTGCCAGGCAGGTATAACAGAGTTTAATTCTCACAAAGCCTCAGCAATAGCACTGATGGATTTTTAAAAGGGGATAATACTGTAGATCTTTTGCTAAGTGTCACAGCACCTACATTTTTCTATTTGCTCTGGTGTCCTGCAGGAAGGGGTGTTATTTCTCAACACAGAACAGGAGATGGAATTAACTACCTGGTATGGCTGCATTACTGCTCTGCTATTCACTTCCTGACTTCAGCTCAAGTGCCTACAGGTCCTATCCTGCTAAGTTAATGGGATCCTTTCTGATAAGGCAGATATGGGGCCAATAAACCATCACAACTTTATGCCTCGATTTACCCAGGTGTAAAATGGGAATAAAATTCCTCACGTTTTGTTAGACACTGTTGAAAAAGCAAAAGGAGCTGGCTGTAGAGTTAAAGCTACGGAGTAAAATACTATTAGTGCTTTAACCCTCATGTCTCACCTCTTTTGAACAGGCACTTTCCAAGTACAAATCAGAACCCTAATAAACTTCTCCTGAATTCAGCATTTTCTCTTTTTCTTAGTGTGCATGCTGGGGTATTTGAAAACCTTATTTTTCTTCCATTTTTAGTTCTTGTTTTAAGATATGCCGGGATTTTTTGGAAATCATTCCAGTTTTAGTGAGAGCATATGTCCTTTTTCCTGTAGTAAGTGTTCTCCAGGCCAAGTTCGGCTTCAGGGCAGTTACTTTAGTGACAGGAAAAAAAGAGATATTGGCACCAACTTGGCACAACGTCATTATTATCATGCAAGCAGTTCCCCTTTATTATCAACATATAAAGGGAACAATTAAATTTTGCAAGACAGGACTTCTAATCTCCAGGATCAGATTCTTCACGGCAAGGAGGGGGTGTAAAAGTTTCTCTCTTGCTCTGTCTCTTCATGGCGCATGGTCCCAGCTGTATGACTCTGTTCATGAATATGCATGAAATCAGATATGACATTCCCCTGCTCCCATTAATAATCTTGTCATCTGACTTGTGCAGCATTAAGCTTCAGCCCGTGGCTCCTCGTAGCGAAAGCAGCCTGGAGGAAAGGGAGGGAGGGGAGGAGAAAAAAAAAAAAAAAAAGGGCATGCCTTTTTTTATTGGGATTAAGTGCTTGAAAATTTTGGCAGGGGGTTGCCAGGAGAGTAAGGGGAGGGAGAGAAAGAGAGAGAGACGCACACAGGGACAGAGAGACGAGAAATCCTCCATGAATGCGTTGGCTTGTTAGAAGCCCAAAGCGGTGGGTGTAATGGTATGCGAGCTGACCTTGAATATAGCCACTGTGGGTTGCCCCAGCTTTTTTGTAAAAGAAGCATTTGCAGCAGAGGTTTGGATTTCAGGCTTTGCAGTCATCAATCATCTCAGCCTATTCTCCTCTTTGACAGCTCTGTACAAGGCCTGACATTTGACACCCAGGACCCCAGGACTTACACAGAGGCACAAGCTGAGGCCCTGGGGAGGAGATAGGGAGCAGGGGGAGAAAAAAAAATCACAACAGGAGAAATGTTTTTCTTTTTGTTTTTAATTTGATTTTTAAAGAAGCTACAAAACAAATTGCCACTGTAATAGGAATTGATTTAACAGAAGAACATTGCAGTGAGTTCCGTTCCCTGCGTTGTGCAGCTCATGCTGACAAGGCTGATCCAAAGAGGTGGGAGAGGAAAGGCAGGCAGAGAGGGATTTAGGGAAGCAGGATGAGGCTCTTACCCTTTTTCTACACACCCTGGTGTTACCAACCTACCGAAGTTTCATTCCATTTCAATGGAGGTAACCTGGACTTGATATCTCCCAGCCATTCAGAGCAATGAGTACCCTGAGACACACGGACCTGTTGGAAGCCAGGATGGGCCTAAACCAGGTTGCCTAGGCTAAATTTCAGCAAAGATAGTTGTGAAATTGAGTATTTCGGTTGTAATTCTAGGGGCACTGGGAGTCTAAATGGTGTTTAAAAAAAATCTATATATATCACCTGTTAAAGTAGATAAATATTTTGAGATAAACCACTTTGTCCAAGTCAGTGCTTACTTGAGCTGACATGTTTTGATGGTTCCAGTCTTATTAATATAGTTTTTTAATGTCTTTTTCAATACAAACATAATAGCAGTTGTTCTTCAACTAACTTTTTTGTGAGCCCACCCTTTGTTTTCACATCCTTCCCTATCCGCAGGGTCTCCTGTCCCTCACATGCACTTCTAGTTAAGAACAAAAAGACAAGTTTGATACGTTTATGTGCTGTTAAACTAGGTATGACATCAATTTCTTGTGAAAGCCATCCATGGTTCCCTGCTACCTCCTCAGTCATAAAAAGGAAGGGAATTGGGGGTTTGCAGAAGGATTCTGTTGCAGATGACTTTTGGCACAAGGAAATTTGACGCAAGGAGCAGGGGCAAATGTGTGAGTGTAAGCGGACAGGAAAGGATGCAGGAAAGTATTTCTCCTCAATGTTTAACTCAGCAGCGGCACATGGCGTATTTAAACTGATTTAGAAACAGGTGACAAGGACTCTCTGCTTTACGCTAACTTTGGATTCAGCCCAGAAGTATGTATCCAGCCTGTGAATTTTGCTGACACAAGAAGTCAGGTTAAATACTCCGGATGATTTTCCAGGAATGTCAGGCTGTTCCTCAAGGAGACTTTGGGTCACAGGATGGTTTGTTTGAAAAAGTAGCTCTCTGTACTTTTGTCTGTTTGAAAAAGTAGTAACTCTTCAGGAATTCACTGTTTTGATCTGTTGTGCATTTTGTTATCTTTCACTTCGAGTATTTTCCATTTGCCAGCCCTGATCCCACCCCTCTGGGTCACACAGAGATAAATGCACAGTTTGAGTGCATCATTTCTGAAACAAACCTTCAGAGAAGCACTTCCAGAGTAGTTAGCAAACTTTTGCTTTCCATAAACAAAACTGCTTGCTCCAATGAACCTTCCTGGAAAAGGGTCACAAATGATGTCAAAGTGAATTAGCGGCTTTTTATGTGAATGAATGTTTGCAAACAGTGCTCGGCTGTCCTGCTTCAAACTCGTAATTACAGTTCCAGCTCCGCGTAGGGAAAACCCAAGCTCGCTCTATAGGACACACATTTGCTGCCTGCAGGGGTTAGGATGAATATTTTTCCCGAGCTAAGTGCTCTGCGGATTTTGAGGGTTGCCTTCCTCTGAAGTATCAGGGTTTAGCCACTGCTGGAGGCAATGATACCAAACTTGATGGACCAATAGGCTGATTCAATATGGCAATTCCTCTGCTCCTTGTGTTTTTCAAACTGGCTTCTGTGTGCACATGCCCAAGCGATGATTTATCGCCTGCTCCGGGAGACCCTCCTGCGTGGAAACCGGCAGCATGGAGCACATTGGCTGTGCTTGTGTGGGGATGTGCATCTGTGCCTAGAGAGAGACAGATATCACACAGCTGATCGCTGCTCTTTTCTTTCTCCGCTCTGGATTTAACCCAGCGTGGGACTCTCCTCCTTTCACACTCATTTCAACATTTCATTCAATATTACGTAAATTTCCAGGCTTTTGATGTTTCCAGTTGGTGTTCAGGGTAAAGGAAAGAGTTAGAGGACAAATATTTGTGCTTTGAGTGATTATTTACCCCACTAATTTTCAAGTCTAAGGAAAACCCCACTAACACTTTTCCATACTCCAAACCTGACACTTGAGTCTCTTCTTTTTTCTAGTTCTGCATTCAAAATGAGAAATTTGCAATATTAGAATGGAAAAGTCTTAATCTATTGGGAAATCCTCTGATCCATAAAATAAGAGGATTGCATTTTATTTTTTTTCCTCTTCTGTAAGATTTGGAATAAGATTTAGTTTAGCTTAGCTGAAACTACTTGAAAACAGAAGTTTGGAAATGTCATCCTGGGTGCAAACGATTTTTATAAAGTAATGAGTGAGGTACCACTACAACCTGTTGCTATAAATCAATTTTTATGGCAAAGATTCAAACTCCTCCGTTAGAGAGCTGAAAACAGAAGCACGTGCTGCCAGTGGTAGCACATCCTTTGCCCATGTCAGGATTGTTCTCCAGGTCCTTCCATCCTTCAATCACAAATAGACACAGTGTTGAGGCTCCTTGTTAATCCAGTGTGCTTCTCATCTGAATCCAGTATCTTCACCTGATTCCTGTATTTTCTGTATGATTATTAGGCTGCTCTATTTGTTTACATAGTCCTCAGCTGGGTTATTTTTAAAATTTGGAGTTCTATTAATGAATTCACTGTATCGGTCCCTATCAAACACCTGAATATCCATTGGAAAGTCACAAAGAGGAAGAGGCTGTCATTGTCCCTGAGAATATTTTGTGGTTTTAGATCCAAGTCATTAAGTACCTGATGGATTTTCTTTGAGTTTTCACATTTGTTTTGAAATCAGAACTCCAGCTATAGATGCACAGGATGTGAAGAAAAAATGGAAGAGAAGCAGTCCATGGACTGTAACTTGAATCAGATGCACCACACAAAAAGAACAGGAGAAAATAATGTATGCAGTGCAAATAAATTAAGGCAAAGTGAAAAGAAATTACGGATTGCAGTGTGCCTGATTCTAAAGAGACTAATTAAAAAATGTTAATAAAGAGTAGTAAGAATTGTCTAGTGTTTAAATTCCTTAATTGAGACACAAGAGCTCAGGCAAAACATAAATCAAGGTGTAAGTTTTTCCTTCAACAGAATACAATGAGAACCAATATGTTGTTATGTAGTACATCATAAATATCTGGGGATAAACACTGGAGACCAAAGGAAGAAAAGATGGATCATTTTTATTTTACCTCTTCTTTTGTTGCCTCTTGTACTATTTCAGTTATGCTTTGCTGTATAAAAATTATTATTATTCTCCTCGTACGGCCGCTATCAATGTGAAATTATGGCGTAAGTGAAGAGTGCGGGATCCGTTTCAGCAGCCAGGCAGCCTTGTTTGAGGTGCTATAGAGACTGGTGAGTGAAGAGTCCTCGCACTGGTGATGAGCACGGAAACAAGTATTTGTGGAACCAGATTGACAATTCATCTGCAAACAGACCGATGCGACTTTCCCTCTCGTGCCCCCGCGATGTAATAACCGCAGCTGCGTTCGGCTTCATTCAAAACACTGCATCCTCTCTTCCTCGCGCATGGGTGGGCAGTTCAGGATGCTAAATAGGACATTTTGACTGCTCATATCTGTACCTTGGGGCCTACCAGATCTGAGGGCAGCGGGAGTGCCTGCTCATTTAACTTGCACAGCTGCAAAGCTTCCAGCACAAATGCTCCTCGAACGCTGGAGCGCGGGGGCTGGATGTGACGGTGCATCGCTCGGCTGAAGAGGGAAAATAGAGACAACAAACTCCCGGGCCTTGCTGGAGAGAGCACCCTCCCCAAGCCTATGAGATTAAAGCAATAGATTTTCAAGTAGCCCTTCAGAATGACTAATTTATATGGATATCAAGGATTCGGCTGGAAAATTAAAAAAAAAGTAACTAGGGGAAAATATGGTGCTCTCTAAGTCCCAGTGGTATGCCACATTCATTTTACTAGAGAGTTTATTCTTTAGTACTTTCATGGATTGACATGAGGGAGGAATTCACATGTCAGGACAGATAAAATCTCCCTCCTGCCAAAGGAGTCTATTCAGACATGCATGTTAGTAGGTTGATAACTTATTCTGTATTGCAGAGGACTCAAAGATAGACATTTCTCCTTTTATCTCCATCTCTGCGCTCCCTGCATACTAAAGATACGGGGAAACAGCAAGATACATCTTAACTAGCCCTCTCAGAGAGCAGTGACTTCTCCTAGCCTGTGCCAAGAGATGCAAACTTAAAGGAATAAGGTGTCACACAGACTAATAGCAAACACATTAGCAATGTGTATGCACATAATTTGAGCCCTGTGTGAATATTGTTTAAAAAAATACCAACCCTGGACTTTGTGGTTAATTTTTTTGGCCAAGAAAAATGCACAGTATTGCAATGTTCTTGTTTCATGTTGCTCTGCTAGAGGCCTGGGAAATAGGTTGAGAAAGATGGGGACCAGGACAAGTAAAACGCGTTCAAAAATCCATCTTTGACACGCTTTCCAAATACTAATGAAACTTCCATGTTTTTTTGGGAGCTAGGCCCATTCTCTTTCTAAAGACTGAGGAACTGAGTCAAACAGCTTTACCCCTTGACCAGAGCAGTAGAAATATGTCTGCTCTTCAAAATGGAATTAAAATTCAGGAATGTTTAGTCTTATGCTTAAGCTGATCATCTCTATTTCATATACTTTTGATTTTTCTGGGGCTATCAAATGGCGTAATTTTAGGGAGACTAGTTATTTAAGAGTATTAAATTATGTGTCATTCCTAAGGAATCATGTTTAAAAAACAGGGGATAAAGATCCTCCAGAGTGCAGCTCAGAGGATCTCTGAACTGCCCCTTGGTAGAAGGATTTTTCCCTTTCCCCTTCTTCTTCCAGTGATGGTGCTGGGAGAGCAACCTCCTTCCCTAGGCACTGTGAGGCTAAACATGTGGGTAGGAAATAAATCAGTTTCCCTGATATTTCTCTCATCCTTCCAACTCAGTTCCCAAAAACTGATTTTCTTCTTATTTTTTGAGCAGCTCATATATGTAGATGGAGATTAAAGTGGTTTAGAAAGTGTTTTATATAGATTTGTGTACATACCTAAAATATTTGCCTAGATGTATCTTATCTAAACTTCTGCACGGATCTGAATTTCCCAGGCTTGAACCACGCTTTGTGTAAATCGCCGTTGTCTCACTGTCTTTGAGGGAGCTTATTTACGTCAGCTCTGGAATTAGTCCCCTGTATTCCAGCCAGCACTTAGCTGCAGGAGTCAAAATAGCATGGATATGTACTGTGTTCCTGTTATCTCGAGCCTCTCTATAAACAGAAGCCATTAGAAATATTGTGAGAAAGCTATCTTGCGAGGTTTGCTCCCCACTCAAGAGTTTTTAGATGGATCTCTGACAGGAATGTGCAGTTATACCCATCCCCAAACTTCAGCATAGTTTTCTTTGCCTTAGCAGTAATTCATTTTGATTTGCATAGCCCTGCTCTTGTAGTTTCAGAGATCTCCAAACACATTTTTCACTTTTCTTTTTTCTCACTGTTTTCATGTATTTCCAAGATACCTGAATGGAGAAATATAATATAAGAAAAATAAAAACACATGAAAATTCCTCCCCCCTCCCTATTTTTTTTCCCTCTGGGAAATGCTGTCTATAGTGTGGTCCTTTCTAGAGAATGTTTTCATTCTACCTAAGGTCTGACGCAATGGGCTTCGTTTTGGAAATAATAAGCTTTTCCCAGACAAGACTTAGTGAAGTAATGACTCAGAGGCACAGACAGACAAGTGGACTGTTTGTTTCATATCAATTATTTACGTGGTGTCCTAACAATAATATATTTTGACATATCTTCCAATGAATTCCCCTCTATTTGTGTACCACTTAATGTGAGAGTGAGACTGTGAGAGATAACATGTCAGCATGGATAATTATATACAAAAAGTTAAAACATGGTAATATAACTGACCAATTTAAATTCAGCCATACATAATATAAATTCTATAATTGCTTTGTTATTAAAGATTCCTTTTCCTGCTGCTATTGACCAACAAATTCATTGATGTTTTAAGAATATTTTAGACAAAGAGATTTCAGCAAGGTGAGCTCAAAACTGTGATTTCAGCTTTGAATTTTTTGTTTCCTATTGATCTTCCTATGATTTACAACCATTTCCCATCAGAATATTCTCTCCTGCTTTATGTCAACCAAATTTGGGGCACAGTTTCATCCTTACAGAGAACACCTGCTTTGTGTCCCTTGTGAAGGGAGATTAGTCTCTGGCTTTGGGAATTTGTTGCCCGTTGGCTCTCTTCTCCATAAAACCAACCAGAAAAAGTTCTGCGTGTTTCTAGGTAGAATTGCCTGGAGATTTGTGAAATGATTTTGATCTTGGACCTGAGCCTGCCATTAAAGTGCTTGACTTGCCTTGACCACTGTAATTTTAGAAAGCTGACCCTTCCCCCTTGCAATTTACACAGTGTTTTTAGCCTAATGCAGAATTTCCCTCTTCTGCAGCTGGGAAGAGAATATCCATCATTTCCAGATGTGGACATATGATCCAGGAGGCAATTGAAGGGATTTTGGAATCATATGGTTTGGCTTATGGATTTGGATTGGTCAAGAGAGATTTTCCTGAAATCCTTGAGAGAGCGTGGCACCTCTCTGACTCGGGAGGCATTTTAAAATAAAACCCAAAGTTAAATGCACTTTATAGAGAGGCTTAAAACTTCTAAAATATAAATCTCAAATATTTATACGTGGGCTGCAATGGAACAGAAGTTACGACCTCATATGTGAATGTCTACCAAATGTCTTATCCTTCCACCAGCCCACCTGGAATGACTTTAGCTTTCAGCCTTACCTCAGGCTGTACCCAGGTTAGCTGCCAGTGACTTATGACTCCATCAATCTGCACAGATATGTGCTGCACTCCTTCAAGGGAAGCAGTTCATCTTCTATATGACTGCATCCCCACCTCTTCCAAAGTTCAAAGAACCCAGGACAATTGCTTATTCCAACGGGCTTCCAGTCAGGATTGAAGATGCTCTCCCTGCCTCCCCATGTGAAGCAGAACTCTCTGGTGAACTTTGACAGAAGCAGAAACTTTCAGCGTAATCCATCCCCTCTTGAACGAGA
Source organism: Pomatostomus ruficeps (assembly GCA_013400735.1). NCBI lineage: Eukaryota > Metazoa > Chordata > Aves > Passeriformes > Timaliidae > Pomatostomus > Pomatostomus ruficeps. The sequence goes on from VYZT01021209.1 coordinate 38,604, forward strand.
AAGACGCGCGATGATGGTGATGAAATACCAGGTGAGATTGCTCAGTACATTTTAAGGAGCTTTGAACTGGAAATGGATCAATTTAGAGCTCTTTTCTGAAGTCAGAGTAGCACATTTTTTACGATCCATTTCCCATGAACTAACAACTGTTCCCTATCCAGCAGACAGTTTACTTGTAGCTATTTTGACTTGCATTATTCCACTTAATGAAGATAAACATAAGTCAGACACAGGAAAGCCACAGAATGAGTATGAACGGGAAGAGTTCCAAGTATTCAGCATTTACTAGGCAAAATTGGCCAGTAATTCCTTTTGCTTTTCACTGAGGATAAAAATCCCTGAAAGATAATCATCATCATTGTTTGAACTAATATATCCATTGGTCTGAGAACACTTCCCAAAAATTAGCTGGACTGAGAACAGCCTTGAGATTAGATTCATATAATTTAAAATACAGATTTTATGGACAGACAAACTCATGGGTCACCTAGAGGTACCACGACTTCACTCAAGTCACAGAGTCAGACGAGTACAGAAGATTTTTCCCTGCCATTTCTATGATTTCAGTGACATTGCAAAGGATGCTTAATGTTGCTTTTTTGAGTTGCTTAAATTATTCATATTACAGTGACTATAGGGATGAGTATTTTTTCTGCTTACATGCAGATTTAAAAAAAAAATTTCTTTTTTAGTGATTGTACAACTGTACAGTGGCACATTTCATGCTATAAACTGTTCATATATTTAATGCTCAGGATTGCTATTTGGCACATGATTAGTAACCTAGACCCCTTGTCTTGATTTGGGTTAGTATAACATTTTTTGAGCCAAAGAAAGAACATCCAATATTCAAGCCATGCAACGCTACCTTTGTGAGAATGTAGCTACTTCCCTGGTCAAAATATCTCTCTCCCAAACCTTTATCTGAATAAAAACTAGGTCCCCTTATGTTTCCATGAAGCAAATGATAAGATGGTGTGAACATGAGTAAAATGTTCTGAATCAAGGTGGGTGCTCGTGGATGTTGTAGTTCACCCAGATCCAGTGACTTTACAATTAATGAGTGATGGCTGAAACACTGGAAACAAATTGATGCACTCACAGCTCTTCATGCTTTTTCTATATGCTTCAATCATCAGACAACTTCTTGGGGGAATTTTGTTTCTTTATTGGTAGGTCCATGGATAAAAAAAGTTTTCCAGTCTTCTCCTGCTTATGTCCCACTGACAACAGCGACGTGCATGCTGAAATTGTTTGCCCAGCCAGGCTAAATAGATCCTGCCCTTCCTTGAGTCTCAAATCTATACCCTACAAACAGCACCATATGGTTAATTTTTAAGCCAACTGATCAAGTGTTTAATAAAGCAGAGGCTGGGGGAGTGAGGAGGAGAAATGCCTTCCGTAAAAGCTCTCATTTGGGTGGGCTGCATCTCTTAACCTTTTGTAGGTGGCAGGAAGAAAGCCATGGGATGGAGCTTTGACTCCTCCTAAGACAGGAGTGGGAGAGAAAGGTGTGCACCAGCTTGTGGGCCAAATGCACCAAAAATGTTATTGATGGGTTACACTGAGATAATTACTGATTTATAAATCCAGTGAGGAAAACCCTGATCTGGGGATTAGGGTCTCCAGGCTTTATTCCTGATTCTGTCATATGTCTGACCTTGAACACTTAACTTTCCCCTTCTATTTTATCCACGCACCTTCAGGCCAAGGTGCCTGCAGAGCAGAACCCTTTTACTCAGGGTATCTCCTTCTGAAAATGTATTTATAGATTCTGCCTCCAAAATTTATACAAACCTTGGCCTGATTTGGGGCAATTGGGTTCTTTGAATTACAGCAGCACAATGCTGACACAGAACTGGAATCACTTAACGGGGCAGGTCTCAGTGTTTTAATTAGGTAGCTCGCAACTACCTCCTGATTTTTTCACATGATGTTAGATTTGAAGCAGATGAGCAAAATTTATTTATGTGTGCATTCAAACAAGACAGCATTGTAACTGAGAAAGCTTAAACTCTTGTGTTTAAAAAAAAAAACCAAACCCCAAACCAAAAAACAACGCTATTTGGGAAATGAAGTCATCTGCAGAAGAAAATTACCCACACAACAGCAAAACAGCCTTCCAAGTCCTGTGTTTTTAGATTATAGCATGCCATCTTTAGTATTTATTTCCCTAAGAGCTTGCCTTTTTTAACAGATGTATACTCCCTTCATCGGTGTTTATTTAAAACCCTGCCAATATATCTGAAATCAGCACATACTGAATGTTGATGCACCACCTTGCCTAATTGACTGAGCTGGAAAATAAACAGTGAAAGGCTATTTCAGCAGCAAACTGCTTGATAGAGCTCCTCATTCGCTACCTTTATCTATGAACCACACAAGCAGATGAGCACCTGATATTGCAGACACGAGGTTGGTGCACGTTTTCTGCAGTCTTTGGGATTTTAGGGACAAATTTGGTATTGGTGTCACTCTCACCCCTTAAATCAAAAAACGACATTTTTATCTCTGCTGCCCTAAAAGCCTTGAAAACATCCAGAAGATGCCATCAAACCCATGAGAACTTGTGAAAAGTTATTTAAAAAACAATAGGCTCTTGCACATTAGCAGTAAATAAGGATTATAAGGCTCTTCACGCAACGTGAATAATTTGCTGCTAATAATATTGACACTCAATCTGTCTGCAAAGTGTCTCTGTTAGCAGGAAACAATCACGCTGGGAGGTGTTAGGAAGACTTTGCAGTGGAGTGGTAGAATGAAGTAATTAAAAACTGATTTGAAAATGTATTAGAAGTTTGAAAATTTTGTTTTTCTGGCTTTTGAATATGAAATATTTAAAAATAAATGATAATAATGTATTACTTATAGAGAAAATAAACTTTTTGCTAGTTCTGCTTTTAAACAAGGATATAAGTTGGTTTACAAAAGAAGGACAACTTGGCATGTATTGGTAAAAAAAAAGGCAGAGACATAAAACAGACCAACAGGGGAAAAAAAATAAAAGGAAAATTTTGATCCTAGTGGTACTGATCACTGAACTGGGACATGACAAAATTGGATGAAGTGTTTCAGGAAGAATTGAAAAAGAAAGGCTTTAGCAGAAAGGTATAAAAAGGCCTCCTATGGAAATTGTTATTTCAGTTTCCTGTAGGATTTGCTCCTTTCACACAAATTTTACTTTGTACATTATCTTTTGTTCAGCTTTTCACCAAATACACTGATTATTCCTGGGAAAATATCTGGCAGATGAAAATGACCATTTCCAATGGAGTTGAGTCAGGAACTGATACATCTCCTTGAAGGAATACTTTGGGGGTTTTGCATTAAAGATTTTCTATCACATCTTTCAGAAGTTAATATTTATTTTTGTTAATTTAATAAAAAGGTTGCTCCTCTGAAGCTTTTTTTAAGCTCTGATCCATCATCTCAGGGTATTAAATGGCTACAGATTTTTTCCACTGATATAAAAGTGTCTTAGTGTATTTATGCTATATATGTCCTTTATTAGAATTGGATTTTTATACCGTATCATTAAAAAAGAATATAAAAATAATAAAATGACAAAAGATTGATTTTCCATATGTCTTTGGTCAGGAGGAATTTTTAACTTTAGAACAGTAAATCAAAAATAGAACATAGTAAAGAAGAGCCTTTAAGTTAAACTTGATATGAACATAGTTGGTTTTTTTAGAACTTTTGGTGTATTTAAAGGAAAAAAAGTTTTCTGTGTGTAACTGAATGTGACTCAGATAATTTTTTTCAATAATTTTCTTTATTAACTTTCCTTGATAAAATTTTTCATTATCAAAATAATCATTAGGTGTACAGACAATTTAGTTTTGGGTTGTTTTTTTTAAAAAAAGAAGGTTCTCCAGTTTGACATATTCTGTAATTGCTTACTACCCACTTACTCACTGACACCATTCCCCTTACAACAGTGAATTAGGAGATTTTTCATGGTAGATACTGAGAGACCAGGCTTTGTCAGACTAAATAAAATCCATGTCCTAGAGTGTCATCTCTAAGTCATTACTGATGGATTTATTACATACATGATAAATAAAAGAACAGAATCAGAAGGAAAAGAAGGATTTTTTACTCTCAATATCAGTTTTCTAGAGCTTAGAACTGAGACAGAACAGAGCCCAGAAAACTTTCCTTATTTTAAACTAAAAGGCAGGAAACTCTTGGGTTAAGCTGAGAGGAACCGAAAGCTTTGCTGAACAGAGTGACATTCCTGGAAAGTTGAAATTTATGCTGATCATCAGGTGATGAGCTGAAAAGGCTCAGAGCTGGTGGCTTCAGAGCCTCCTCCTCGGAGCTGAGTGGCTGCTCTGGAGATATTCCTGCGCTTGAAACTTGCTTTGATCACATGGGCATGCTGCTGCCAGATAGGAGAAAATTGGATCCCATCAGGAAATGACCAGTGCGAGAGAAGGTTATGAGTTTATTAACCTGATGAATAAAAAAGTAAATATTTGGTGTAAAACCTGTCAGAGATTACACTTGTAAAACTTCTAATTCAGCTATTTCCTCTTAGAGCTGTCAAAATATGTCTTGGATGAGTTAATACAACGTTACACACTGCAGAAGCTTTTGCTCTAACCTGAAGTTCAATCATTTCTTAGAGCAATTTTTTTCCTTCCTCACCAGCTTGTCTTATCAACAGCCCACCTTTGTGTCTGCAGGCTGCCTTCTCAACTCTTTCTTTCCATAGCTCTAACCTTTGCACTGAGTTTTCAAATGTTTTCAAAATGCTTAAACCCAATTCTTAAAACAACGGCAACCTGATGGGTAATTACCAGTGGACCTCAGGAATGAATTTTTCTTGTGGACTGGAGTCTCACTGGTGTCTCTGCAGCCTGTCTCCTCCTTTTAATAGCATTTCTGGAGAAGGCTGGAGAGGGAATCATGGCCCTGATACAAATTTAAACTGAAGGAGGCCATAGGTGGAAAAGGAGCAGTCACCTCCCACCTTTGCTACCCTCACGTGAGTCAAATGAGAACATTTTATTATGAAAATTGAAGATATTGGACAACCTTTGCCTGCAAAATTTCCAGCATGGAGGAAATAAAATAAAAAACAGCTGGAGAAGAATTTTTTTTATTTCTAACCAAGTAGACCATATTAAAGTCTCTCCCTTTCTCTCAGTAACTCTTTGCCCTCTAGAAGAAGAAGGATTTATGTCATACATTTCAAAAAAAAGTCACCTCTCTGTAACCTACAGTTCATTCAATCAAGGCTTAGCGTAAATAATCAGTATGGAAAACACCAATTGGCTTTGAAGAGCCCCTGGATTTAGGAGGAACTCGCTGCTCATGTCTGTGCAGCTCCTCTGGGAAGCAGAGGAAGGAGAATGTGTCTTGATTTCCACTGCCCTATTTCCCAGCTCTGCCAGCCTCTCTGCTCTGTCCACTGCACTCCCATCAGATGCTGGAGACAAGCATATGGTGTTTACTTCCCTGACTGACATCTCTCTGGTTTTCCTCACTCCTCAAGAGAATCCTCTCTTGCCAAGTCAATTTGCAAGGGCTTGGATGTAGCCATGGCCCTCTGGTCGGGATCCAAGCTATTCCTCATTTTCCCTTGGCAAATGTCAGTAGAGGACAACCTCCCTCCTCCTTACAAAATCAGCGTTTCATGGAGGGAAACTCAAACCCAGAGAACAGCCTGACCCTGTGTGTCCTTTTGTGCCTCGTTGGTGTGGGGCTGAACGAAGATGTCACCCAGAGGCCGTGGCAGCTCCTCATGCTGACCCTGGGGGCTGGAGGGGAGAGGAGCCCTCAAGGTCCCAGCTGAGGGACAGCCAGGAAATCCTTGCCAAGGGGCTGGGGGCAGCCACTGGCGCTGCTGCTGCTGCAGCTGATGAAGACTGAAATGAAGAAGAGGTGCCAAGCAAAGGATTTGCATTTGCTGTAGGTTGCAGAGCTTAAATGGAGTTTGGCTTGGTTTTAATATCCCAGGGAGTCCTGCACCCTGCTTGGAGATGTAAGTTGGACACGTTTTGGGGTGAAAATTGAAAAAACAAACACAAGAACTCCAGTCTCTTAAGATCAACTTGTGCTTTATTCCGTTTATTTTTCTCCTTCTATCTCCTCCCTCCCTCTTTTCCTCCCTCCCTCCAACACTTTGATCTGGTGGCAAGGGCATCTTTATCACTCTTATCAGGTCCCCAGTTCTTGTCTGTCCTTTTGAAGTGTGACTTCCTGCACCCAGTGTTCAAGAAAGGATGCTGGGCACTGCAGGTTTCCTGTTGCTTTTCCTCTGTATCTGCAAGTTTGCTTGGCTTTCCTTCCTGTTTTTCTGTTTCATTTGTTTGTGCTTCCCTTCACTGATCAAACCTGCCTCTCTCCCTCTGACAGGTTCTCCCTCACTTGTAGATCATTATCACTCATCTATTTTTCTTCTCCAGCCTCTCAGTGTGATCATTGCCTTTTCTCTACTGTGCCTCATCCTTTCTATCCTTTCTTCCTTCCTTCCTTCTTTCATCTGTTTGTTGAGATTTTTTCCCAGCTGATTAGTTTTGACACATGTTTCTGTTCTTTCTAAGATGTTCCTGAGACTTGTTTTAGACCCTTGACTGAACTGGAGAAAAGCCCGAAAATGAACCAGAAGATCCTTTGGGATTTTGTCCAAAGAATACTGGAGTTAGAAGCAACACTAATTGACTCAGTGGGATTTAGGGTGAACTCCCTGTTCTTTCTTTCTGCAAATCTCCTGAATATTTGCTAGTCTTTCCAGATCTCTGCTGATGGTAGTTTGCAATCTTTGACATGTTATTAGTTTGAAGGAAAATCTTCATAGAAAGTTTTTTTTTTTCTTATTTTTACTAAGAAAAAAAAGGCTCTGAAGAGGCATTTAACCTTCTCAATGAGTAGATGTAATTCCATATTTCACTACAGGCTCAAAATCTGTGTTGGGATTTTCCAGACCTATGATGTATGAAATAATTCAGATGGTAAAACATTATTCAGGGGCTTCCCAATTAGTCCCACAGTACCTGTTTGGGGGACTGAATAACGCTGAGGCTGTTTTCTCTGCTTTAAGCAGGTTTTTGCTTTCCATGGGGAGGTGATGGTTCACTTAAGAAACCCCACAGCCACCAGTTTAGGCTTTCTCATGCACCAGCACTATGTGAGTGCATCCAGGCACAGGAGGAGTGAGGGAAACTTAATTTCAGCCACAATGCTGATCTTTGGCAAACGAGTGGTTTTACGGCGCTTCATGCGGCTCTGTTATTTATTTATTTATCCTCACAGATCCAGCACAGTGCCTTAATGGGTGAGCTGGGCTATCGCATTAACTCCTCCACCCAGCTGGGCACAGATTTGCATCCTGCTGCCGCTGGGCAGGGCAGGATCGGAGTTTGCTTGCTGGGTATGGTGGAGCTCTCACACCCAGCTGGGCTGCAGCTTACCAGGGGATACTTCCCCTCTTGGAGGTACAAATGGCAGCTGCTTTAGGCAATAGGAGATGGCCCTGGCATATCCCCGCTCTGTCGGGGAACAAACTGTACTCTGCTCTCACCAGATGCTCACGGTGCGTTAGCATCCCGTTTTCACTCTAGGAATCATTGGCTGGAAAAGCACTGGGAAGACTGAGGGGAAAATACATATTCTGCAACATAAGTTTATTGCAGTGTTTACAATCTGATCCGAACCCAAATCCTCCTATCCTAAGATGACTTTCTTCCAAACTTTTCTGTGTGATTTCATTCCTATAAACCTACATGTTTAATACTGTGAAAATATCAAGCTCTCCCTTATCTTTGGAAGGGAAAAAAAAGTGAGTGAATAATTCTAGAAAGTTTTTTTCCTTTTCATTTAATTCTTATTGAACTATAGGAATATAAGTGCAAGAATAAGAAGGGAAAATAACAGGGAAAGGAGAAAAAAAAAGAAAAAAATAAAATGAGATCAAAACTTCAAATTTCAGCTCAAATCTCTCCCCTCCTTTGACAGTTCGCAGAACCCAAGAGGAGTTGCTCTGTAAGATAACATAATCAGCATGGAGGGAGGCTGGGAGGCTCTGGGTTATAAATGGGAAGGTGGATTGCTGCCTCTGCACAGGCTCTTTTCAGGCGTCGAGCCGTTTCTGTTGTTGTTGTAGCTGTGTGGCAGTGCAAGACAAAAGGGGACACTGCAGCTTTCGAGCTCTCAGGACTGGGGGCTGAGGAGGAAAGGAGAGAAGAGCATGATTGATGGAGTTCTGGTTGGCTTATAAAGGGCAGCCGGGAGTGCAGGGAAATAATCAGGGAAAAGGGCGTCCCGTACTGGCGCTCTCAGAGGGGAGAAATGAATCCTGCACCTCTGCATTATTAAGTTGTCAGGCGGGCTGATGATGAAAATCTGAAGGTCAGGCATAACAAGAAGCACCTTATGGGGGGATCATGACCTTTCTGGAAGTGCTACACTCATGTTTATCTGCACCTAACCCTTATCCACAATTCTTCATTTGATAAGAACATTGGGAGAAGGGATGGGGAAGGGGGGAAGGGAGAGGGAAGTCCTCATCGTATGTATAAGCAGTGTGTGAAATTAGGCTTCCTGTGAAACTGATTGTGGATGCTCAATTCACAGTGAAAGATAATAAACCAAAAGGACACACGAGGGATGCAGGCAGAAATTGTTCACTACAGTGGAACTCAATAAAGGGAACAAGAGCTTTCCTAAATGACAAATTTGGTACAGCGGTGCTAAAATCAGGATTCTCCCTAGCACCACTGCAGCAATTTGCTCTCAGCTCTACCACTTTTTATTTACTTTGGAAGTCCTAATAATGTTAGAGAGTGGCTTTTTCATCCACTTATTTATTTATTTCTCCCCAGCAATGTTTATTCTTTAACTGCTTACTTTAAACCAAAGAGTCAAGGTGAAGGACAATGAGACGTTAGATTCCAATTGATTTTCCCTCTTTAGTTTCCATATCAGAAATGAGTATAAATATAAATATATTCCAGGGTTAGACGCCTGTCCTGTGCCTGCCTTATTGACTGCTTTAATAAATGTCATGACCCCTCCTGCACGTGCGTGCACTCCCGGGCTCACACATGCTCGCAATCAAGGAGGTGGAGGCATTGCTGGGGTATAAACGCAGTAATGATGGCAGCCACACAGAAAATATTCCAAACCTAAATCTGCCCTAAGAACGTGCTAATAAGCTTTTTATTTCACCCCAATTTACAGCGTCTTGATTGGGCTTTTCAAATGCCGTGAAGTATTTAAAGCATGACGAAGTACGCTTGTGGAAAAGTGAAGTCAAACAAGACTTCATAATTATTGCAATATATTCACTTTTCATGCATAATCCTTTAAATTAGCGATACAATATATCACCTCTACTGCCACTAGAGGCTAATGCACCTCTATTGAAAGCTGTGTTAAGGAAAATTATGTCCTATCTGGAAAAGTCACGTAACCTTCCAAAATATTTAATGACAGTAGGTTCCGATCCTGTAATTTTTGCATACTCAAGTAGCCTCATTAGCCTTGATTTTCTTACATCAATGGACAATAACCTATTAACTTTAATGGATTTACTAATACACAGTGATGTGAGATCAGAATCTGTACCTTTGGGACATCTTATTTAAGGATTACCAGAACAGCAGGAAAAGAGATATAATATACAAGCTAATGAATACTTTTATTAGATGAATTGTGTGATACTGGATCCCATCAACTGCCTTTAAAATGGCTCTTTAATGAACAGGTGACACTGAAAAATACTATATTGTCGATACAGCACATAATGAACCTTCTGTATCACATAAAAATGAAAGAAAGGTTTTCTATTTCTATGGCTTAAGTGATCCAATTTATCTATTTTTACTCTTCTGCTCTCCCATGTGCTTCCTATTGCTGGGGTTTACAGACCACTTTTCGTATTCTATTAAAAAACCCAACTAATAACACCTGGGCTTTGTGCAGTGACTTCCACCTTCAGATCTAGTACTGATCCATGGTGGAGGTTTATTCAACTTATTGCTGAGGAAATCAGGGCATGGAAATGAAGTGAAGTCCAGAGCCACTGAGAAACTAGTGACAGACCCTAGGTCATCTGGTAAATTGGATGGCTTCCCCATTTTGAACTTTTTCTGTGGGTAAAATAGTATTATTTTAGATGGGAGTTGCTGAACCTTGGTTTGGGTTTCGATCTAGGCTTTGGGATGGATTTGGCGGGGTACAGTGACACACCCTCAGCAAAAATCCTCATGGAGCACATTATTATTTGGCATGAACACGGGTTGCAGAAGGCAAGGTTGAATCTTAGCTCCATTGCAAATCCCTTTTGACTACCAATATTTGCAGCAGCTTTTGAATCTGAGAGCCCATGGGGGTGTAAAAATATACTTTGAAGGTCATTGTGTGGGGAGATTTGCCTCCAAGCGACAGAGCTCATGAACCACTCCAGTTTTTCTACACAAGGGTGAATCTCACGTTTCAAGGGGAGTGGGAATTGCTGGCAGATTGGCCTTTCTAAACTATTTGGCCATTCCCAAAACTTTGCCTTCATAAGAAAACCTCTACATCCACTGTGATGTGATCATCATGGCAAAATAAATTTGTCTCAGCTCATGTGCATTCGCTCAATATTGTACTTGTTTGTTCTGTTTAATGTGAGCCTCCCAAAACACTGCTTGGAAGCAAAAGCCAAATGCAGGGAACTGCACAGAATTTTCACAGCTTTGTCCTTTGTTGAAGCACACATAGATTACTTCACCCCTTTCTGTGGAGGGGGCTCCAATTTAAGTCCTTTTCTGCTAACCAACGCTCATTTCTGTGAACTTCAGCATCTGTGAGACTTGTGAGAGATTTTATTATCTTTTGAGACTTTTTCCCTCCTCCTCCTGTCATCAAAATTGAAACCGGCTGATAAATGAGACGGAGAAGCATGATCTCATAACATGGTTTGTTAGAAATAGCAGCTAACAGATAATCTGTGTAAAAGCTGGTGGCCAAATCAGATTTTCTTACAGATTTCAGAATTGCATTCTTTTATATGTTTATATGACACATTCTTGTTATTGCTTACCTTAAAATATCACGCCAGATATTACAAGAAGTCAGATGCTGGGGGTTTTTTACCCCCTTTTTTTTTTTCCTTTTGTATTACCTCGTAATGTTGATATGACTTAGGAAGGGCTTGGCTGTCATGTATCCACACTGGCAGCGCCTTATGAAAAAATGTGGAGCCAATAAAGCAGAGTGAGATACTGATGTTAGAAAAAACCTACACCCAACCCATCCCCAAACACAAAAAGCCTGATTTTATGCAGTGCACAGGACAAAAATAATGAAAAAGGAAGGCTATTTAACAGTTGCTAGTTAGATGTGGTGAGTCCTATGGTAGATCTTAAACCTAATGAGTCTGAGGTGAGGAATAAAGAAGGCTTTTTCTTCACAGCATCCAAAAGAATGAGTGATGATTTCCAGTTGAACTCCTCTAAAATCAGATCTGGCCAGAACTCAGTGGGCAAATTTGCCTCACATAATGGATTATTTTTAGGCCAAATGCAGCTTTCATTGAAGCCAATGGAAATATTTTCATTAACAGATTTTGATTCCAGGGTCTCTATCTAGTAAGCTATATTCTGGACAATCGAGGAAAGGGCATTTAAGTGGTTCTTTGCTGTGGCTCTGAAACCCTTAAAAGATCACAAAAATCAGCTCTATTTTTTGGTCACACCTGAGGCTTTAGAGCTTATTAGTCAATACCATGAACTGAAACTCTTTATACTGTTGAAAAAAAACCCCCCCAAAAGTAGATGCATTTAAAAATAGCTCCTGGGAAAGGCGTGCCACCAAGCATTTCCACTCTTGTTTTTCAGCTGCACAAGGCACAACTATATTGCTTTAGTGATGACTATTTCTCCTCTCTGTTTACAAAGCCTGCATTTCAAACTGTGCTAATCCCCCAAACTCGATGCAAGCCTCAGAGGGCTGGAAGCTGGCATGGGAGATGCCAACCCAGGTGTGGTGCTCCCTTCAAAGCATGACGGAAGCCATGGCTGAGTTACAGGGTGGCAGATGCACACACATCGCTTGGCCAAGTTGCTGCTAAAAATGGCTTTAATATCAAAACATGACAGTTTACAAGCAGCCAGTTAATCCTTCACACGGGCCAAGAGCCTGTTGTGAGTGAGGAGGGGCAAACCTGATGGAGGAGAATTTTATTTTCCCACTCATCTCTTTCACAAAAATAAAAAAAAAATCCTATCTGTTCCTTGTTCCCTATTCTTGTGTCTTAAATCTCTTCACCTCCAGCCTTCCTGCTACTCTTCCCAGCTAGTTTCTCATCTCCCATAATATCCATCCTTGTTGATGGTGTTTCCACCCATGTGGTTGCTCCTAGTTCAACTTTTCAAGGAGTCAGAAACTGCTGTTTGTGTTATGCTGCTCGTTACAAAGGTGCCTTATATACTGTGGTCTCAGACTTGGAAACCTGTGGCCTTGATTTTTTTAACTTTTTTTTTTTGGTTGTTTTTCCTCAGTCAACAAAACTGTATAAACCTGTTTAAATTGGAAATACTTTTACTATTTGTGCATGGGGTTAAATTGTATACATTTCTCCCAGGAAACCGAACACTATAAAGGGCAAGAATATTTAAGGAAAAAATACTGAAGACGGTGCTGTCCTTTGAATTTCCATGATACACATTATGTATGATTCTTGTCTGCATGGAGGAAGTTTTCTATCATGGTTTGTGTATTGGATAAATGCATATAAGTGAGGGTGACCACAGGCTGTAAATTAATGTGAGGTATGTAATTAATCTGGTCAGTCATCTGTATGTTGGGCCAACGACCAGCATTTTTCTGCAGGGAGTAACTGCTCACCTTGGAAAATAGTTTGGTTGTTTCTCCATGGTATTCTCCTCCAGCCTGTGTAATAAGCACAACTCTGGTAAGGAAAACTAACAGGAACTTTTCTACTGCAGACAACTTTCATTAACATCGAAAGAATCCTGGAAATTTTGATCTGAATGTTCGATTTGCTGGGGACAACAAAAGGTATTTCAGGGAATAGTTTAGGGCTTGGTGTGAAAATGGCTTTTGGGCTCTGGGAATCTGAAATTGGTTCAGAGGAAATGTGTTTTAAATTGGAAGCTCCTGGCATAGGGACCAATCTTGAGATTTTGGCAAGGTACAAAACTGTCAGCATTAGAACATTATGTTGAACAGGATTCTAACAAAAAGATTGATTTTACATCCATGATGTGGAGCCTTCACCTAGATTTTCCAATCCATTTGGCTGTGGGATACAGAAATCCTGTGTCATTTTTCTACATAACCATGACTTCCATCACTTCTTTCCTAAATGGGCTACAATATTAGCTGTGTCTTTTTTTCCTCATGTCACTTCCAAGATGAAAACCACGGTTCGAGTTAGTGGCAGTGCTGGGATTAGAATTTGACGCTGTGTCATACAGAGATTGACATAAATACCAAAGAGAGGAAGTCTGGATTAGATATAAGCAAATGTAAACAGAGACTAAAGCAAAAACTACTCCAAAATCACACTCACTCCTTCAGAGTCTATTCATCAGAAGCCTGTCTGACTTTAGCTTCTATAGTAGAAATGAACACTGGAATTTTTACAATATCATCTCATGGAAGAAAATCAGTTGCTGGCCATCCTTCTCTAAGTGCAATAGTTTAAACAGTGTTTTCATTATAGAGCTTTTACTGGGCATTATTTTTACTATGGAAAGACCTTTAGAATTAATGGGAATTGATTTCAGTGGCCTTTGACATATTACTGAAAATAATACGGCAAAATACAACCTTTTCCCTCTTACGGCTACGCAGAGGCTTTAACTGGGAAAGCAGTTTACAATGGTGCCCCCATGTAAGGCTTTATTCAAAAGATTTTACGCTTGATAACATCTGAGCCATAGGAGCTGTATGTGGGGTTTAGCATCTTAGCAGCTGCAATTCTTAATCCTGATTCCGTTGCCTCCATATTAAAAGCTCCATGGTCACAGGACAGCAGCTTTGGCCGTTCCACATTGTCATTCATTCCTGTCCCCCACACGCGTGCCTGACCATATAGGAAAACGAGTTTACAACCGACTACGCCTATGGGACTCCCGGAGGGACACAATGCCAGAGCCTTTGCTAGTGGTGGATGGATCCTCAAAAGGTTTGCAAGTTTGGTAAGTACATCCTTAACCAAACTCTTTTGACCTTTATTCAGATTTGTTTTGGGAGAAGGGCAAAGGGTTGGGCCAATTCTTGTTTCACCCAACTGGCTTGTCCATCTGAGGGCTATAATTAATCACTGAATCGCAGCCATACTTTGTTTTGGAGGCTGGGTCCCAATCCAGCAGGGCACAAAACTTTAAGCACATGACTAATTCTTTAAAGTCAAAGGGATTACTCATGTGCTGAAAGACAGCTGCATATTGAAGTAGTTTTCTAGATCAGGCCTCGAGGAGCGAGGGAACATTTATATTTATTGTACAGCAGCACCAAGTTCCTTAATTTCCCTTTCTATCACTCTGGTCCTCCTTGCTGCCTGGGAATTTTCTTTACAAAGAGGCAGTGGGTATAGTTTGGAGCAGGACTTCATCTACTCCCAAAGTGTGCGACTGAGAATTTAGCGTTCTCTTTTGTAGACTTTTGAAAAAAGAGGTAGATTCAGAATCTAGCCACCTTCAAATATGGGGAAGTTTCCTATTTATGTTCTGTATCATCTGTTCTTGACACACAAGTAGTTTATGTTGTCATGCATTTATTTCTTGCTGTGAAGTTGCTTTATCATATCAAAAAATAGAAAGGCATATAAAAATCAGTATCTGAGAAAACCAAGAGAAATCACTTGTTTGGATATTTTGTAGTAAGTGATCATGTTACTTCAAGTTTAATTGTCAGCTTGCTCAAACAGGTAGAGACAGCAGTTTTACACCATTTGAGGAATTGTCTCCTTAGGAACAAACAGGCCTTACAAATATGCTTTTTGAATTGTAAAATGCAGAGGGAAGCGAACTGAACTACGTCCCACAGGCTAAAACCTCCCAAGAAAATGTGCAATACTAATTTTAAAAAAAATAAATAAGAATCCTGTCTTTTTTAATGAAACTAAATTTTCTGAGGGTACGTCAAGGGTTTTATTACTGGTTCTACATAATAAAGTAATTGTGTAATTAGTAATACATTTGTCACTCCTTTACTGAGGAAAAAGTAAAACATGTACCGCTTTTGTGTAAATTCTGACAGTGGTGATTTTTTTCCTGAGAATTATACCATTATATCATAAAAGTGTCAAGGCATGAGTTTACTGTTCCTACTAATATTCTAAAATATTCTCTTAGGCTGACATCTCTGTCAATTAAAATTAAACAAAATTGCATTCTGCCATATACACTTCAAATAGGAAGCTTTCAAGTTTATGGCTGTTCTTTGAATTGATTTTTAAGATGGCATCTGTAAAACTTGGCTAGTACAAGATGAGGTAGGATGTAGTTAAGGTTCAGTCAATTTTAAAAATGTTTTAAAGATCGTAAATTGACAACTGAAATAGACTGAACATCCTTGGGATTTTTGGGCTGTCAAATATAAATCCATTTTTTTTAAAAAACAGAGCTCTTGCAAACTGAAAATTTTATGAAAACATGTTCTTCCCTCTCCCCCTTCTCCTCCCCCTCGCTCCTTTGATATTTTTGCAATAAGTTACACAAACAAGAGGGCTTCTGGTGTTGTTTCCAGTTGCTCGGTCTCGCGGGATTTGGAATTCTTCTTCTCCTGGTGTTTCCCACAGAAATAGAGTGAGAACGTGCTTTCTCACGGGACTGTATTTCTCATGGAAAATAATAGGGTTGCCGGCAGCAAACGTTTTCTGCAGTGATGCCCTGCCAATAAAGTCTTCAGGGAAATTATTGCCCTCAATAAGATGAAGACTAGTAAATTGGAACCCCCATCCCTACTCCGCAAAGATATGTCTTTAGGAAGCTTTCTCCTTCTATTATTCCCTGGAAACCCTGACCTCAAGAAAATGCTGTAGACAGTAATGCTTGGTTTACACTTAATTTTGTTCCCTAGAATAAAGATGTCAGTTAGTGTGTAAAAATAAAAAAATAAAAAAAAAAAGAACAATCTTCCCTCCTGGACACCTCGACTAACACATTTATACCAGCACAAGCCCTGCTGTAGTCAGTTATGTAGAGAAAAGTTGTTTTACAGGTTGGCTTTATTTTGTTAAGGAACTACTTCAACTATTTTAAAAGATCATTTTTGCTCTTAAAAACTTCATCCTCTGAGGGAGAGTTTTCTGACACAGCAAACCCTTGTAGGTGTAATCTTGCCTAAGGTGTGTTGAATGCATTCTGTTGTTATTATTATCATTATTATTATTACTACTACTACTATTATTATGTTTTTACTGTGTGTCCTACTCTATCACAATCCATAATATCAAAGATTTTAAAATGGACTATCTTCTTTTAGAGAAGTTATTTTTGGAAGGTAATCTCCTGTACAGGAATTCAAATTCAAGCAGTGTGCTTTCCACGGTTGGAAATGCAACAGGTCTCTGTGGAGTGGCCAGGAAAATCTGCTCATTCTTAGAGAAAAAGTTTCTGGGGAGGGGGGGGAAAAATGAAGAAAAAAAGCAAACCTTCCCCCATGGAAATGTGCTCTGAAAGAAATGCAGGTGTTGCCACGCAGGAGTTCATGTCAAGAGAAATATTTCCCCAGGGTCCCATGAGAGGAAAGGGGAAAGGGGGGGGACTCAGGGGTGCGTGACCCAAGAGTAGGGAAAAAAAGCAGAGGCTGGTGACAGAAAGACCTTAATTCATGCACCATGTGCTTGAGTGATGTGTTTACTTTCAACCTTCAAGTCAAATTCGAGCAGCAGCCAAAACCCACAGATCAACACATTTTTAGTACAAAGTTAAAGTAGGGTCATTGGCACCCTCGATCCCCCACCAATTTCTGAAACAACATTAAATCCATATTAATACCCACTTGTAGTTAGCCATGTCAAAGGAGATGGTAATTATGGGTAAGTAGGAAGGTTGGGATGAAACCAAATAGTTGCTGCTGGAGGAGGTAACATAAGCACAATTAGCTGAAAGGGTTATTTTTAGTCTTGCAGGAGACTTTAAAGCTAGTTCTGTTCTGGTTTAAGTCAGATCTTTAAGGGCCCTTGCAAACCAGCCCATTCTATGATTCTGTGATTCTATGACTCTAACAGGGAAATTTATTTTTTAAGCTGCTCTTATCCTAATTATGCCTTCTGGCAGTGTTTTAGGTGTTGTAAATCAACAACATTGAAGTTCGGTGGAGTTCACGCTGGCTTATCCTGGCTGAGCACATGGTTCAGCTGAGGTAGAGATGGCCTGAGGTTTTCTAGACAAAAAGTGAAGAAAACTGTTCTGCTCCAAAAATGTGATGGTGTTTTTAGCAGGATTTGGCCCCCATTATTAGTCTGTTCCTCTGGGATGGGAATGTGCTACGTACACAAGTGATCTCAGAGCCAAAATGCTGGGGTGAAGTGGGAGGCACCAGAGAAGACTGTTTTCCCATGGCTTGTGAGTCAGCGGAGGTGCTTTCTCTAGCCCTGCTGCCTTGCTGATTTGGGGTCCTTGGGGCATCTCAGGTGTCTGCCTTACAGGGAGGGTAGCAAAGCTCATCTCATCTGGGAGCAGCTCAGGGTGCTCTTAGGGGTTTGGGGCAAGAGGGGTCTTTCAGTTCTGATTTTCTCCATGGACTGGAAAAGCCGGCTTGGTTCCTGAGGCAGACACTGAACCCGAGAACTAAGAATGAAAACTCTTCTTCAAGCAGTCAGTGTCACCTGCAGAGGAGGACAACTGTGCTCTTTGTCCATTTTGGGACATAGTAGGCTTTTAGTCGGTCAGTAACCATACAGAATTAGAGGATCACTTTTATGCCACACGCTGATGAGTGGCAGCCACCCACAGCAATTTTTTTCCTTTTTTTTAAATAAAGAAAGTAAATTAATTTTATTTGAACAGTGATCTGATGAATAAATGTATTTTGTGAGTAACTCCAGTGAATATGGACCAATGCTTAAAGAAAACAGCTATGCAAAGGTGGGGGTTTTTTGTCTCGCCTATGCGGATTTGTGTGAAGGTCTTATTTTTGTTTTATTTCTGCTGGCTCAGACATCTGTGAATTTTATTGCCTGTTCTCAGGAACTTTGCAATGTTTTTGTGAAGAGGAGTAGGAAAGCACTGAGGAAAAAATTGAGTAGATATAAAGCCTTGGAGAAGTGGCACAACAGGCAATTTCTGCATTTGCTTCTCCAGATATTGAGCTGCGCTGGGGAAATTACTTTAAGTACATAAGGTGACACAATTACTACAGTTGGGTCTTTGTTTAATTTTCAAAAAGACAATCCTGAACACCAAATTCAAAGGTGATTGGTTATGGGCTCTCCAGCCCTTCACCTCTAGGTCACCGAGTTCAATACCATCCCAGGTTGTAGCTCTGCGCTCTCTCCTTTGTGAACAATTCATCTGAGAAATTTATACCTTCATTTGGCTCATGATTTATGCAATGCCAAATTTGGGGTTTTTAATAAAATGTGCACAATCCTAAATAATTTGCCATGTGGGCTATGGGGGCTGAATTCAGCTTGTGGACTAATCACAGACTATTCACCATGACTGTTGCTTTGAGTATTTCCTATTCACGAGGCCTGATTAAGATGCATAGCTCTGTTTCTCTGTCTTCATTGGATGACACCCGTATTGCAAAGAGCTTTCGACTGACCTTCTAACCCTTTTGGTGAAAATATATGTGCACGAGTGCCCACAAGGCTCTCCTGCAGCTTCTTTTTGTGGGCAAAATTTCATGCGGACAAGTGTTAGTGAAAAGTGCCTGGTGAAGAACAGAAACAAGGGATGTATGAAATTTATCCACGCTGGTGTTCTGAAATGCTATTTTTGAACTCTTTCCTTGGATCTTAAAGTGAGTGAAAAAAATGTTGTGTGAAAAATTCCTGTGTGAAATAAATGAGTAGTTTCCCTCCATTTCTCAGTGAACATTGCAAATAAAGTCACAGCATCCAGCAGCAGCTGAATAATTTTGAAGCACTCTCCACAGCAGTCACTGGATGCTTGGCATTCAGTGGTGCCCTGGCCATAGTACTCCTGGGTGTAGTACAGGCATAACTAGCAAGTAATATATTAAGTCTCCTGCACTGTCATTTCAGGTGGAGTACTTTTACTAAGGATGTCAATCTCTACATCTATTAACCTTTAACCAATTAATTTCAGTTTAAATATTTTTTTTAATTAAAAAAAAAAAAAAGGAGACAAACTCAAAACCGGTACTGCACAGAAATAAAAAATGACCAAACCTCCTCTTGGAGTTCTAATGCCAAAGAGAGAACAAGGATACAGTCCAGGCCAAAAAATTGGCTCATTTAATTACACCTGCACAGTATTTCAATAGTGTGTCTTGGTGAGAGGGGCTTTTAAGAGTAAAGTGCTTTGAAATAAAGCTATTAAATGCATACAGAGACATTGATCGATACACTCGAGTTATGGGGAGGGGGGAAGGAGGGAGAGGGAAGAAAAAGACTTTTTTTCTTCTCTGTAAGAGTGGATTTGGAATCTTCAAGTGCATAAGGATGGTAAACGATTGCTAAAAGTCCAAATTAAGAGGTATTAGTCTATTGTGTGGCAGTCAGTCACATCATATTCGCATTGCTGTTTTCTTGTCGGAGGTTTTGCCTTGATCTACCCCGGACCACATTGACAAGTCACAATTGAAGCATTCTAAATAATCCACAGTGAAATAAGGCATAGGGTGTCACTCTCTAGGCTACAGAAAGCCTGAGCGCAGTGGAGTTAGAAAGGGTAGCAAAGCCCTTTTCAGTCGCGTTTCTCAGCCGATTAAACTCATTCAGGGCCAGGCTGCTGGAACGAAAACAGAAAGATCACCTCCTGTTCTCCAGTGTTTTGTTGGCAACAGCAGACAGATGTAGAAAAGTAGAAACATTTTTACTATAGCAACAAAGGGGAAAGGGGTGGGAGGCAAATAAAAAAAAAAAGTTGGAATTTGTGGTCTTCTTAATGTACCAGGTAGTTTGGGATGGTACTCTGGATTAAGACACCCTGTCAGCACAGATTGGAATTCAAAAGATCCATGTGAACTGACTGTGCCCTGCAAACCTGCGTCCCCTTTTCTCCCCAAACTCCTCCACTGGTACAGTAATTAACCATAAGTACAGATTGACACATGGAGATGCAGTTCATTAACATTTTTTGTTTGGTTGGTTTCTTGGCTTTTCAGAAAAACCCATTTAAGACTGATGCCTTCTTTAAGAGTAACCCATCCAGCCATGCAGCCACACTGATGTGACATATTGTGACACAAGATGCCACAGAAAACTAAGCCGAGCCCTCAGCTGAAGGCTTGATTTAGCTATACATTCTCCGCAAGTCACCGGTTAAATTAACTGTTGTAGATTCGAGGTAGGAAAACGATAATTCATCTGCTGTGAGGAGTTGTGCCGAAATGGTTTGCTGCTGCCGGAAAAATAATCTGCAAACTACATCTTTAAAATATGGTACTTTTCCCTTTCAATGTATTAAGGTAAATAAATTCACTTGCAGGAAATGCAGCACATTTTTGAGAGGTCACTGCAATGATTTTTTACCTGCTGTGCACGGTGCATTTGTGCAGACACAATAGACACTCTTAGCAAATGCAGATTTGCATGTGTAAATGAGCATGCAGATGTTCAGATAAATATAATGAAAAAGTTTTTGCTAACTTTCGGTATAGAAATCCCCATACATGTAATTAGGAATAAATGAAAATTATTTCATGTCTCTGCAATGAAAAAACCCTCAACAAAACCAAATACAGGAATTCTGGTTCTGTAGCTGTGTAATTAAGGCAGTAAAATGGGGGACCCATGTCCCAGCCTCTCCTCTAATAAAACCATTCTGTATAAAATATCAGTTGTAAAGGCAATACCAAGTTTTTTCTCTACCTAGACCTGTGGTTAGAGCAGTTATTTCAAATGTGGCATAGATTTCACTTCTGTAAAAAAAATTGGGATAAAAAGGATTTATATTGAAGTGTTTCTATCTCCTAACTAAATATGCTGATGATGAACAGATTAAATCCAAAAGTTAGCTCTCAGAAAGCCAAACACTGTCACTGCCTTAGAGTCTTTAGAAAATTTATCCATTAACCTTTGTATTTACATCAGTGCTGAGCCCTTTCGAAGACCAGGTCTTTGGAGATGATTGTGTAGTTTAATGTTTCTGGAAAAAAAAAATTTACTTTAAATTCCTATGTCTGTTAAATATCTAAGATCCTCTTATTTTCACTTGGGTGCTTTTGGAAAAGCAAACCCAAAGCCAATTGCCCTCTGTCTCAAAGCAGGTGATAAGTGCAAGGAGGACTTAGCAGTGCCCGTGGAGGGGGCAGGGGGGTTCTGCTCTGACTTGTCACCATTGGGATAATGAGTTGTGACCCCTTGGAAAGCAGAGGCAATTCCCCTGAGCACATGGAGAGCAGTGTCAGGCACTTCAGTGAGGAGGCTCCTCTGCAGACGAAGAGCTTGAGCTTTCACATGCAACGACTCGTCTGGAGATTTTTTTAATCTCTTGTGGTTCTGGGCTATCCCGGTTTGAGACAAATTTGGGAGGAGACTCCTAAAGGGTGTCTCCTCTAAAAGGCAGAATTACAGCCTCTCCCCCCAGCCAAGGTTCGGAATTAAAATCTTCTTGGAGGAACATGAAAAAGAACTGTTTATTTAAAAAGCAAGGTGCACGCAGGCACAAGGGGAAAAAATAATATCAGACAGTAAACTTTCTCTGCTGTGTAGAAAGATGGTGGATTTTAGAGTTCCTTCTTTCTCTGGTTTAGCTCCTCCTGAAAGTTCAGCCTGGCTCGGCTAGAGGGTCCAGCAGCTCCTGGCG
>VYZT01021211.1:0-23748 GCA_013400735.1 Pomatostomus ruficeps
TTTTTTTTTTTAATTTTTCTCCTCCCTGTGTAGCCAGACTTTCTCTGGATTGTCAGGGTGCAGAGCAAGGCTGCCCTGATGGAGAGGAGGGATGTCCAGTGAGTACAAAGCTCAGCACAACAGCAGAAACAAAGGCAAACCCAAAGGAGGGCTCGAGGGTGATGTGACTCTTTTTCCCCCTGAGCCCTGGTCGCAGACCCTGCTCCAGCTGAATGCCCTCAGCTCAAGCAGACAAAAATCCAGCTGGCTGCGAGGTGGCAGATTGGATCTTGCACGGCTTAGTTGGGATGCGGCCAGCTCATCTCCTTGGTGCCTGTTGATAGAAGGGCTTTTGCTGCACACACAACCCTCAGCAGACACAAAACTCATGTCTCCCCTTCTAACAGGAGAATTGAGAGATATGACTCTGTCAGCAAAACGTATTCTTCATGTGAGCGGGTTGGGTTGGAAGGGAGGTAGAGATCACCCAGTTCCAACCCCCTGCTGTGGGCAGGGACACCTTCCACCAGAGGAGGTTGCTCCAAGCCCCACTCAACCTGGCCTTGGACACTTCCAGGGACTGGGCATCCACAGCTTCTATGGGCACCCAGGAAAATCATCCTGGACTTTCTCAGTGAGCTCAAAAGGTGATGAATGTGTGGATTTCCATGGCCCAGCCCCTCTAAACTGATAGTTTTATTCCCATGTGATGTGACCCTTTGTAATTTAAACCACAATGGTTGGCCATCCTGGTGAAGCAGGAAAATCCTCTTATTAGGAGCAGAAACATGTTAAATTCCCATTTATCACTCATAAACAGCAGTTCCAGCCATCCCTCTGTCCCAAACCCCTTGGCTTCAATTTTTCCTTTTTCTTTTTGAGTTTTAGATTTGCCTAGGAAATTCTCATCCTGAGAACAGTTCTGAGAAACATGTTTTCCATGACTGGTTCCTTCAGAAATGTTATTACTGGCTTGGGAGAATTCTTATACAATAAGATTAAGTTTCTCTTACTGGAAAATTCAGACACTACAAATTTTTAATGTCAAAAAACCAAACAAGTAAAAACAAGTAATTTCCTAAGAACATACACAATCTGGTGTTGGTAGTTTTTCATGGGAAAATGCTCCACTCCAGTGTGTGTGTCTGTTTCTAAGGAAACTAATGGCAGATGGGGTGAGAGTTAAAACACACAGGATAATTACAAAGCCCCACTTATCAACCTGCTCCTAACCGTTCTTTGGAGTGGTAGGCAAACATGCAAAACACTGAACCGCTCTGTGTTTTTATGATGCTTTGAAGTGTGAGTTCCAAAGAAATTTTAACTTACATCGCTTCAGCATTTCCATAGCTGGGTAGTGCTGGCTGCTTGGGGCAACAGCCACCATTTGGCTTTCCAGAAAGAAGTCCAAAACAGAGGATCTAGCTGGACATAGTGTGTCCTTAATCAAGAGGAGAGGTGGGGAAAGGAGGGAGCTTGTGAAATCTGGATGGACAAGTCCCACCATGGTCCTTCTCATGTCCTGAGGGATATTCCCACCATGCGACCTCCAGTGCCCCGGGGTGGCATCTTTGATGCACAGACAGGTTGGCAGAAGGGGAGCCAAGGTGCTTGACATATTTCAGAGGAGATTTTTCAGGGGTGCGTTAGTCAGGGTACTCTCCCTCTTTCAGCCAAGCTTGTCGTTTCCCGCTTTTCTGGTACCACTCTCCGAAGCGGAGCGGCAGTGGGAGGTGCTGAGTGTCGACCCTGGGGAGCCTCTGCCATCAGCAGATGCAGGTGTTGGCAAGTGCAGGCGGGCTGCTAAAAATATCCTGCCTGCTTTACTCTTGCTTCAAAGGCCATTAAGTATTGCTATGAGAGTCTTTTTCATCTTCAGCATGGAGATCTGCCTAGTACACCCACGCATCCTTTATAATCCCCGGAATCTCAGGTTCTTCCAAACGGGAATATCTGGGCTGCAGATCTGAGCAACAAAACCTTTAGTGCTGTGCAGCAGCACTGGGAAATATGGGCCGTGAAGCTGAATTTCTTCTTCTTTTAGCCATTCCTTACAACGCTAATTCTACTGAGTGCATGCTGTGGATTCACTTCCTGTATCTGCAAAGAGCACAATCAAATCCAATTACTCTTCACATGAGCATAATCCACATATGTGACTTTTTAATGCAGAATATTTAGGTCTGCTTCATAAATAGCAAAGCAGTGTTGCGAGGCAGTGTCGCCGTCTCACCCACAGGCACCTCACAGAACCCAACACACCCGTGCAAAAGCCAGCCTTGAAAACAAAAGCACATTGCTTTCCTCCCACTCCTGGTCAGCCAGTGCATTTCCAGCGTGTGTGCTCGGTGATTGCTAGCAGCCCCGATGTTTTAGTCATCCTAATGTGTTTGCTTAGGCACCAACATTAGTGTCAAAAGCACTTAATGCAAAGGAAACTCCCCAGGAGTGCGCTGCTCGCTGCCAGCTCCATCAGTCCCGCGTCGGGAGCGCGTACGCTGTGCAGCGTTTATTACTGCGGGCTGGGTAATGAATTACCCACAGAGTCTGAGCGCTGCTTCCCACTGGGCCATCTGGGAAAAAAACTGGCTGTGCCCCATATTGACAGGCTGAGAGGGCTGGGGGTTTTCAGCCTGGAAAGTAGAAGCTTTTGGAGAGGCCTCATTGCACCTTCCAGTACATAAAGGGGGCTGGCAAGAGAGCTGGAAAAGGACTTTGGACAAAGGTCTGGAGTGTCAGGACAAGGGGGAATGGCTTTAAGACTGGAAGAGGGCAGGGTGAGATTAGATATTAGGAGGAAATTCTTGCCTGTGAGGGTGGTGAGGCCCAGGTTGTCCAAAGAGGTTTTAGACTCCCTGTTTCTAGAAGTGTTCCAGGCCAGGCTGGATGGGGCTTTGAGCAGCCTGGGATAGTGGAAGGTGTCCCTGCCCATGGCAGGGGGTTAGAACAGGATAACCTTTAAGGTCCCTTCCAATCCAAACCATTCTGTGATTCCATGATCCTATATTAGATGGCTGTGGGTCCTCATGCACTCACATCAGCCTTCAATGATAACAAATCTGAGATGAGGATGGAAGTATTTATTCTTGACTGATGCTGTGATGTCATATTGAGCAGATGACTCAAACCTGTGACACAGCGACATCCTCCCACCCTGAATTCTATTCATGAAATTTCGTATTTCCCACCAGGCTAATTGGAGCTGGGTAACTGTGGGTGAGGTTCAGCCACTGGGAACCCCTGGCAAGGTGCCTGACCCCTTTCCCAGCCCCTGGCAATCACTCCGGGTTTTCTCCTGTGCCCCCAGCTGTTTTTCAGTGCAAGCAGCTCAGTTTGGAAGCGAGGCTTCAAACCAGGCTCACCTGAGCCTACATGTGGGTTTTGGGGCAGAGGATTTAGCTGAGAGCCTTCCCATGTGACCCCATCTTTTAGTAAGCAACTGCAAGGCTCTGTCTGTGGGCTCTCCTTAGGCAAATGGAGACCTGGCTCACTCACTGCTTTAAGAAGCCCTTTTTCCTTCATGATTTGTTTGCTGCTTTGATTATTATTTTTTTTTCAGGTTTCTGTGTCTTTGATGTAAAGGAAACAGTTAGGAGGAAATTTGAGCTGAGCTGTGGAGGTGAAGAAGCAATTGGAGATTACATTTCAATCTGGTACTGGAGTTTTGAATGCAACTCTTAAAATAATTTTTCTTTTCTAATCTCTTCTTTCTTCCCCCTTTGTAGCAGAAAATGAGCTTTCCAGGGATTCCTGGGTATCACATCGTGCTGGAGGTGGGTGAATCCCCTCCATGCCCGTCAGGAGTTGCTGCTTTGCTGTCATTCACCTTCTGCAGATTAGCTTCCTGCCATGCATGCTCCCTTCCCCGGAGCTGTAACAAGGAAAACACAATAATAATATTAATATAAAAAAATCACATCATTGCCTTAATTCAAGTGCTTTAATTCAAGTGGGTTTTTTTCTAGGGTTTCCACTGCCAAACCCTTATGCCTGGAAATATCCAGAGCTAATCCATGTTTGTAGATACCAGAGTCACCCTAACAGCAACTGGACCAAAAATGGGCTTCCCTGCCCCTGTACCTGTATATATGGTGCAGTGACAGCTCTGACTGGCAGGGCACTGTCCCAGTTCCTTGGAGATGGAAGGTGGAGGATCCCAGCCATTCCAGAGGGAGCTGGGAAGTGGCGAGGCTGGTTTGCTCTTCCCACATGCCAATTTACTGTAACGCAAGGCAAGTCACCTCCTAGCTATCATCAAAGTGGTAGTGTTTATTCCAGGGGATTTTTGGGGTGGATTTGCCTAGGGCTGGTGCCTGAGCTGGGGAGGCCATTAATTAGAGCAAACAATATTGAATTTCAGCCTCTTTTGACAAACTGAGGAGCATTTTAAAGAGACAGATTCCTAAAAGGGCCTTGTGCCAATCCCTTGCCATTCCAGGAAGGTCAGAGCCAGCCTGGTTCATCCCATCCTGGCCTGTGCCTCCTACTCTAACAAGGAGCAGGAGGATCCCCGCTACAAATCCATCGTGTCAGGACTAGAATAACTGACTGTCTCTCCATAAATATCTCTGTGAAAGAGGGAGATCGTTACAAACAACACAACTCTGAACAATTAATTCCTTGCAACGGAGTATTGTAAATAGTATTTTCACCCCGAATCCCAGAGTTTCTCAGCCTGTGGAGAAGGGGTGTGAACTCCTGCTCCTCCAGCCAGCTGCCTGGCTTGCAGCCAGCAGTTTTACAGTGCCAGGGAGCAGAATTTGGAGTATTTGGGTGCAGACACAGTGGCTGTGTCTCTGTCACCATGTGCCTTGGCAGCTGGAATGTGGAGCTCCTCAAAGGGGCACTCCATCCAATTTCCTGACACGCTGCAATTCCCTGGACCTTTGGCATTTTACAGTCCTCAGAAAAGGTTTCTTGCTCAGGGCTTTGTTAGTGTTTGATGTTTTAAGAACACTAAGCAGACACTACTCTCCTAATCCTGTCAGACTTGCAATGAAGCAGATATGTAATCCTTCATGGGCATTAAATTTAATAGCAATAATGTCTGTTTAAGAATTACACTGTCAAATGCCTGCCTAAGCAGAGGAAAATATTCTTAATTTAGACTTCATCAGGAATCTACTTCCAGTCGTTATTGCCTGTGGAAGTCTCCCCTGCATGTGTGGGGGTAAAGATGAAAAAAATCAGGCGGTCCCAGGTCACTCTTTTCTAGACACTTTTGGGAGAAACAATTCCCTGTAGTGTATGACCATGTTCACATGGGTGCACACACATCTGTACAACTGCTTTTACATCCATAACAGCAGGTGTGGGTGCACTCAGGGGCACCCCTGTGTTTAAGGAAAAGCCCCGAGCTGCAAGATGCATATTCATGCCAGGGGGAGGATTTTGGGGGGTGGGAGGAGAGGTGTGCTGGGGGCTGAGAGAGAAAGGAGGTGGAAGCTGTGCCACAGGCAGGATCAGCAGCTCTGGGAGGGATGGGCAACAGGTGGGACTGAACAAGGAATGGGGGGCACAGCCCTGAGGAGGGGTCTGAAAGTCATCTCGGGCTGAGCCTCTGGGTTTGGAGGCCCTTCCAGCTGGGGAGCTGTAGCTTGGCTTTGCTTGGGCTTGGCTCAAACACGGGGGGAAGCAGGTACATTTCCCAGATGGAAAGCAGGTTTCTCAGCTGAGTAAACAGCCGAGTTAGCTACCTAATTAAACAATAATATTAGTGTCTAAAAAGCTTTAACTCAGCCTCTATTTTTGGCATGAAATGGATAAAAGTTCCTTATCTGACCCTCAGTGACCCAGTGCCATGGCTGGGAGCCCTGGTGCAGGCAGGAGGATGAGGTGGAGCTGCCATGGTGGTACCCAAGGCACAGCTCACGGTAGAAAGGCTTACAAAAAAAAGTCTTTTGTGAGACTTCAGATCGATAAAGAAGAGAATTCCCCCTACACTGGCCGTGAGCTGTGCAGCAGGATGTGGTGGGCAAAACATGGAATGGTTGTTTCAGATGCTGAGTAACTTCTTTCCGAGAAGAATTCCCATCCTCCTCCCGCCAGCCGTGGCACAGGGAGCCGGAAGCAGAGAATGCTTCGGAGGTGAGACCTGCAGAGAAACCCAGCTCGTCCAGAGCCTGTCGCTCCCTATCAGGACGTCACACAAACAAATCCTGTGTGACATGAATGCCCCCTCTCCAGCTCCCCTCGCTCCCCCCGACCCGCCGGGTAGTCAGGCAAACACACGGTTTTGCTGCGGTTTACATGAAAACTTTTTCCATGTGACAAAACGGAGCCTGTGGTGTCGCCCAGACCCAACCAGCCGCCGGCGCAGGAACTGCCTAACACCACGGGCTAATTCAGGAGCTTTAGAACAGTTTCCGCCAGCGATATGATAAAATGCTGCCTCTCCTCATGAGGAAGCCTTGAGAAAGGTGCCAGGGTGTTCCATGCCACCCCTCCTCTCCTACAATGAGCTACCGGCAGCTGCCATCCCAGGAGAGCCGCTTAGCGCCGGGTCGGGGATGGAAGATGCTCCTTCCCTGTTGGCTGCGCGAATCATCCCCGCCACGGGCTCTGGGTGCTGTACCGGGGATGGTTGGCGGCGTGGGGGGACCTGTTTGGGGTGGGAGGCAGCTCAGCTGGCTTTGCTTAGTGCCACAGCCCGGTGCCATCCTCTCAGGAGGGTTTTTCTCACCCAGCCCGTGCCCAGCCATCTCCGGGCTGTTTCCCCGCTCCCGGCTCCGGGCTGCCGGGTCTCCCGGGCTGAGCCTGCTCCGACACGAACGCGGGAGAGCCGGGGAGAGCCGGAGCTCGCAGATGTCTCCCCTTAAAAACCCGGCAAAGCGGGTGGAAATCCCCCGCCCCGGGCTGAAGCAGGGGGGCCAGGCCCGGCAGTGGGATGAGTTTTGGTTTGATCCTGATTAGAAGAGGGCAGGAGGAGCCTGAGCCAACGTGGCCCCCGCTGGTCTTAACCTCAGCTGACCCCGGGTAAAAGTCCGAGCGCTGCAGCCCTGCAGGGCGGCTGCTGGCAGAGTTCCGCTGTGCCGACCGCAGAAAACTCCTCTGGAATCGCTCTGCATCCCGGCGAGCAGCTTTCGCTCCCGGGGATGGAGCTGGATGTACAGCGAGCCTCTTGCTGTAAAGTGAGACTTGACGGGGATAAATCTTCGCAGAATTTACAGGTCCCTCATCATTTTTCATGCATGTACTGGGAAACCATCACCTAAATTACCCTGCGAGGTCCCTTTTAAAGCAACACAGGTATTGTATTTCCCACAGAAAATCCATGCTTGGAAAACATTTAATCCATGCAGTTTGACATTAGCTAAAACCTGTGAGATAAACATCTTTTGTATGGAGAATTTGAGCTGTGGAATAAGCAGCCTGAAGTACCCTAAATTGTTTTTTTACAGAGTTGGAAATGTGTGTTAAAAGTCACATATTTGTGTGGCTGAGTCACTCCCTTGTAAACAGAGTGTCGCATTAATGCTTGCCTTGAAACACCTTCCCTTGGAGCAGCCAAGCCTTGACCCTTTCAGACAGCATGAAAATATCTATATATATATAGTTCCAGTAGATTTTCATACTGTCTGACCAGATGCCAGCAGCTGCTTAGGAGCTGCCTTCCCCAGAGGCAAAGACACAAACAAGAATCTGTATTACAGTTTCAATTTTCTCTTAAAATGTAAAATTGAATTTTAAACAAATTAGGGAGGTTGGCTGATCACAGGCTATTCTGTGGTGGGTGCCCTGTACCTGCTGCTGGTGGAGGCTGCAAACGTTCTCCCAATGGAGCAAGGCTGATTTCCATGGGCTCAGCACTGAGACCATTGGATTTATGTCAGACACTGTGGCTTTTGACTCCTGGTTGTGTCCCAGGGAGCGCAGGAGAGGAAAAACTCACCCGAGCAAAGGCAGCTGCTCGCTTCCATGTCTGTGGCAGCACAATATTGGCCTCTTAATTTTCTACTGATTAAACTGTAGGAAAACAAAATCTGCTTTGCCTGGAGCGATTTGGCTTCAGCTCAAAAGCTTTCTCATCAAAATGAAATATCATTTGCTGTGAAACCGTTAGCAGGAGGATAAATGTAGTTATAAAAGCAGCTATTTGTAAAGCCCAAGTGGGGAGCGGCAAAATGCTGTAATTCAGGGTGCAATCTCCACAAGGGCTCTGGAGGGCAAAACTCCTTATAAAGCCCAGGTTTCATCAGGATTGTCTGATGAAACAGACAATTGTTCAGCTGCCCATCACTCAGATACCAAAGCATTTTCTTTCCCAACGTCTATTTTGGCTTGTCTAAAAGATGAGCTGGTTGGAGCGGGGCTGGCAGGACCCCCCCCCCCCCGTCTGATATTGGTGTCCCCAAGCTCAGAGAAGGGGTTGGTGGCATCTTGTTTGGGGAAGCACAGGGCTGGAAATGGTGGTGTAGCCCCTCGAACACCCACACAGTGTCACCAGCAGGGCTCAGGGCTGGAAAATGGAGTACAACCTATATAATCCTATATAATGCTGGGTAAACAGCAGGTCGTTTTAGTCCTGGGAAGTAGCCACAAGAGGGAGATGTGATTGGATGTGCCAAATGGATGTCTTTAATAGGCAGGAATATTGAGAAATTGAATATTAGTTCAGAGCTCACTAGAAATGCAGGAAGAAATTTCACCACTGGAGCCTGGAGTTTTGGAGTGACCAAGTATCTGAGCTGAATTTTGGAAGTACTTTTACAACAAGAAAATTACCCATGATGCCTTTTTGCCTTAAAATCTCCCTAGCCCTAATGAAAAATTGTGTTTTCTTGAACACTGCCTGAATTACATTAACAATTTTAAGTGAAAAGAGGGGAGGAAATGCCGAGCTCCCCAAAACCCTAACAAAAACAGGGAGACAAATTTTCATTTCCCATTGATTCAAAGAAAATTTTTGATCAGTGAACCAAAAAATCCCTCGTTCAGACAGCACGGCCGTAATTATCTCGCCCTTAAGGGCAGGCTGACCGGGTGATGCTGAAGCATTTTGGAGCGTACTGGGGAGATGGCTTGAATCTGCTTCCCTCATCCTGTGCTTTCAGTTTAAACAGAACATTTCCTGAAAGTCACCAGTCTGTCACCTTTCCCCGTATGAGAACCATACCTGCTAAAAATAAACCTCCTTTTTTCTCCCCTCCCTCGTTTTTCCCCCCTGTCCTCCACAAACCCAGACTCTGATACCAAGACCTCTGTGTGGCTGAAGATTTAGGAAGCATAACCAGGGCTGTGGATGCTCCTTTAAAAATCCTCTCTATGCCCTTTAAATCATCTTTGGCTGTCATTGTAACAATGGGGAGAAAACAGCATTTTTTTCTCCTCTTAGAGCTGCTCCTGTTACATAACTGCTAATACAGTATCTGGCTCCTCTAGCCCATGGGTCCTTGGGGCTTTCAGACCTATTCACACACAAACAGACTAACATCTGAAAGTCATCTCGGGCACACAGAAAGGATCCTTTTGCCTCCCCAAAACAACAATCCTTCTCTGCGGGACACCGAATAACAGTTTGGCAAAGTGAGTGCCAGGTTGGTGCTTAGGTTAATCTGCTTAGGTCAACTAACACAGTTGTGCAAGGGTAGAAAATACCCAGTCAAGTAAATTACATCATCCAGGGAAAAGCTATTCTAAAGAAAGCTCACGCTTTATAAGCCTGAGCAAAATCCTGCTCAGGTAAACATTTGCATATATTTACAAGCAGAAGCTCGTTTCTTTCCTTGTGAAAAAGAAAAATGGGATCTTTGAAGTTTTTTTGCTAATAGGAAAGCATCTAACTAAATTAATTAACTGGCCAAGATCCAGAATGAATTAAAAACCCATTATAATTTTTCTCACATTAGTAGTACAAAGTAGGTAAAGCCCCCAGTCCAGAAGAAAGGAGATCAAGGTGTTGTTTAGCATTGTGTGTAAGCAATGGCACTTTCCTGGCTATATTTGGTCTGTCTTTGAAATGTTGTAATTCCTTCTACTGTCAGACCATATTTGAACAATCTCCATCACATGGTGCTTCACTAAATTATGTTGTTCTCTCTGCAGTCTTAAATGCAATATGAGAAGGGGGAAAAATGAAGTTAGAGTGGATAGGGGAATTTAGAGGCTGTAGGCACATCTGGATTTAAATATTTAACTGCTGGCTTGGTTTTTACTGTCCTGTTCAGAAACATTTTCAGTATAAGATCTGTTGTCAGTGGTGAGACCTGACAAGCACTGATGGTGACAGGCCTGGCTGCCAGCAGCTCTCTGGCTCATCTTTTCCCCAGAGGAAATGCTTGGGCTTTAACAAAATGAAAGATGGGATCGAAAGGTAAAGTTTGATCTTGTCCCATCATCCTTGGGAATTACAACCAGAGGAAAAGCACCAAAATAATCTCAAGAAGAGTTAAAAATGCCCTCACAGATGTGTGGAAAGGCGGCAGAGGGTGTTGGAGACAGACCAGCTCTTGGGGTCTCTGTTGTATTCCCTGGCCCGGAGCCTCTTCCAGCCACCCTACACCCTCGCAGTGGGCTGGAACAAAGTGAGTGTGTAGTGACTCCTGAACACATCACACAGGCAGGTCCTCAGGGTCAAGCTCCGTGCACAGACCCCTGAACCTTGCCCTGGCAGCTGCCTCACCCCTCTGTGTCCGTTTCGCTTTAGCAGAAAGTTCTGCGTCATGTCAGGCGCTCTGCTTCAGCTTTCTGTGGTTGCAGTGAAAGCTCTCCTCTAGCAAAGATCCTTGTCCTGGTTTGAGCCTTAGATTGCAGTTTGGGCCCAAATACGCAAGCGTGTCACATTGGGAATTCCCACAGAACGGAGTAAAAGTAATGTGGGTGGACAAAGTTCCTATCTAAATGCAGTAGCTTTATTTTTTTTTTCTAAACCCTTGTAAACTTCACCTTGATAGAAAATTATGTTTGGGTTCAAATTAATCTTTTTTTTTCTCCTCTTTCTCCCAAATTCATCTGATCAAGCCTTTGTCGCTTTTAAGAACACCTGTCTACTCCATTTATATTAATTCTCTTTTGGAATAATCTTTGCTTATTACCTTTCCCTCCCATCCCTTTTCATCCTCTTTTTCCTATGGTCTTGATTCACTTTGGCTCAAAGTCCCATGAAATGAGAGCAGCTCCATTAGTAACAATAAAAGGATAAGATTTCTGCAAGGGTAATTGAGCCTTTTAGGATTTTATCTGCCTGTCCGTGTTAGCAAAAGGGCTATTAAGCAAATGAGAAATTTAAAACTAGGCATTGTGTGTGATATATTGGCTTCTACAGTGCACCCACGTGATCGGCTGGATGGGTGGTTCATCATTGCAAGGCTCAGCACCGCTCAAGAGCCGGACAAGGCAGCATTAATCAGGTTCTCCACACTGATTGCCCTGCCCTGGACTGCTCCATCCCAGCTCTCCCTCGCCTCTCCCTTCCCGCTTATTCACCAGTTTGATCTCCCAGGTACTCCCAGGTCTGACTTCACACCATTGCTGCAGATAAACTCATCTCTACGGTGTGTAAATACAGCCGCAGACATGTCGTGGCAGGGTGAGGGTCATAATATCATGGCCATACTATTTTGTGTGTCACACAGAGTTCTTGAGTCCATAAGAATGAGGAAAGTCCTTAATAAGTGTTATTACTATTGGTATTTAGTGACAGTCTTCTCACCGGCATTAGTGTTCCCATGTAAGTGTATATTAAATGCCCATTTAAAATTCTCAATCTATTTTTTTCTATGCCACAAATGAGCTGATAAATGATTGCAGCCTGTTGGGATTATAATATGAATTGACATGAAAAAAAAAGTTCCAGCTCCATCTGTTTGGGTTACATAACTCATGATCTCAAGCAATCTCAGGGCAGGATTTTCTGCATAAATAGTACAATTTCCAGTAAGGAGATTAAGGCTTCTTTGCTGGGAAAGGAAGAAATTACCAAAAAAGCTGTCATGTCAATGGACACAAATAAATCATGTTCCAAAATACACAGGAAGACAAATTTATGTCATTCAGTCCCTCTGCCTCAGATGCTCCCTCCCAACCTGTCAGAAAAAAGCATTTTGCCACAAAATACCATTCATCCTTTAAACATTTACGAAACACGGCGAGCTCTGTTTTCCACATGTTAACTCCTTAAAAAATCTGTGCCGCTATTAACATTGTATATTTTTACAGTTTTAATCCAAGTGGTTTTTTTAATATCCAGTGGCTTTCTATAAGTGCTGGACTTCAGTAAATCCAAGCGTTGGGAAGCATAAAATGTATTCCACCAGGATAAAGAGAGGCACTCAGAGCAGCTACCGTGGGGCAGCCTGGCAGCAGATCCTGCTGTGTGCGATGGAGAGAAAAACTCCCCCTGAGCACCTGACAGCGCCGTGTTCATGATCCATGAAAGCACGCAAGATTTAGGTTAAAAACACATCATTTTTGTGTGTGTGTGTGTGAGTGAATAGGGAGAAAACTCCTCGTTTGGCCTCTTTCTGCACACAGACGGGCAAGTGTTTCAGCAGACAGACTGTTACCGCGCGTCACATCCTCCAGAGGCAGCGCTCCCGTTAAAAGGCTGCTGGCAGGGAGTGTTTATTAGAGAAACTCACAACGCCGATCTCCTGCGGCAGCGACGGCAGCGCTGCCCCTCGGCCAGCACCGCACAGGAGCACTGCCCCAATGAAAATTCCCTTTGCTGGAGAGGAAATAAAAGCAGAGCCCACCTGGGGAAGCCCCAGCTCAGGCTGGAGCTCTGTGCAGGGCTGGTGGGTCGCTTCCCCAGCGCTGCCCAGACCTCTGCCACACTGTGGGCTCTCTCCTGCCTCTCTGCAGGCTCACCCCATTTCTGCCTCTGTTTATTTTTCATTTCCTGCTGCAGCTCTCATGTGTACCCAGGCCCCTCTTATCTTTTATGTCTAAGGTTGTAGTGTGGACCAAGCCATGGCTACTCAGCAGATTCCTCTTTCCCCTGCCTGGTGTCTTTTCCTTGGAAAGCCAAGCGAGTCTGGTGTGTGGTTAACAGGAAACGTGCTGGTGGTTCCCATCTTGCTGCTTGTGCATTACCATCCCGCTGCTGAAACCACTTCATGCCCGAGTCATGTGTTCACCAGCCCTGTGCTCTAGGGTCACTTCCATCCTTTTACCCATCCCCTGTGTGCTTCAGGAGCTCAGGGACCTCCAGGGATGTCCTGGGAAAGCCTCCCTCTTCCTAGTCTTGGCTATTTGCTTCTCCACAAACATGGCATGAAAACAAATGAGGCGGCCCTCACTCTGCTCTCACACAAATCTCCAGAACTCTAAAATAACTCTTTATCTCCTTGTTTCACCACAGGGGAAGTGAACTTGGCCATGCTGATGTGCAGAAGGAATGGAGCAGCAAAGGGGGAAACAGGCTTGCCTGGAAGCTCTTGTACTTAGCAACATCAGCAAACTGAGTCAAACTCGACGTGCTTTGGAGCACTGTCCCATTTCATTCCTGGGAAACTGCTGCTTATGACCTGCCCCAGCAAAACATCACAGAGATGGCTCGGGAGAACAGAGATTATTTTGTGTAAGGGAGAAATAGGGAGTCAGTGCCTTCCTGCTGCCTGTCCTCTCCTCTTCTATGCACATCCCCTCAATTTGACAGTCAGAAAGTCCCCGTCTTCAGGGGTTATCACACTTGGTTCCCTCCACAGACAATGGTTTCCCATCAAAACCCTTTTGCCTCAACTTCACAAAACCCCATCCCAACTCCCCTGCACACCCAGCAGGATAAATGGAGACACGGGTTTCCATGGCTGCTCCCCACATTCCTGGAGAGAAGCTGAGTATTGAAGGGGAAAGCCCTGAGTTTCCCTGGCCTGATGGGCTCTGTGGGCACACTGTCAGTGCTGCAGAGAGACCCGCCTGGAGAGTTGCAAAATGCCATTGCATGTATTACTGACTATGGACGTTTCCCATCATCTGAAAGGAGAAAGGACAACTTCTGGCCTGGTCAAGTGGAGAAGAAAGCAGCTGCTGGAGCAGGAGCTGCCTGGGAGCAGGGAACAGAGTCAATGACCTGAACCCAGCCCCATTTAACACCTCCTGCCCTGCAGATGTAGTCACTTCCTGAAGGTCAAAAGGGTGTTATAGCAGGACATGAACTCTGGTGCTGTTCCAGAGTGACGGATCAATACGCCTGGCATGGGAAAGTGTCCAGAGATGAGGCCATGGAGAGGGCTGGCAGCACTGTGTGGCTTGCAAGCCAGTTTACAATATGGAGTTGCTAATGTACTTATGCTTTAATTGCTATTTAGCAATGAGGTGCTTGGGAGGAGTTGCCCAGACAGGAGAGATTAGAAGAGCCAACAGAAGAAGAGATGCTAATCAATGAGATGATGGACTTTCTCTGGTCTGATATGTTGGCTAACTCCAGGAAATTATTTTTTTCCTCATACCCTTCCTATAAGCCAGCAAGAGCTTGGCCTGATTTCACTCATATTCAGCACTTTGAAGGTGGCCACATCCAACCTCAGGATGTGTCTGACACTGGCCACAGCCCTGGGACCAGCAGCTGCCTCTGCTCAGCAGCATTTTTCAGGTGAGTGTCCATCTGCACCATTAAAGTACTTGCACTGAGATATGCAGTTCTAGATTTTTTTTAAAAAAATAAAGCAGTCGTGCTGCCCCAGACATGATTGACAGGAATTCATTACTCTCTCCACAGGGTTGCAGCAGCAATTTCTTCACCATCACATGCAGCAGAGGCTGCAGGACGCTCACAGGCTACAGAAACTCTGAGGTCATGCGGAAACTTTTCACATTAATGAGGGCTCCTGAACAGAATTCTGTTCTGCAAAATAAACGTTGCTCCTGGGTAGTTTTTTGTTCATTTAGGTCACTTCCAGCCATTTTTTTAGATGAGTTTGCTTAGCAGGGAAAAATAATGAAAATTGTATGATGCAAGCTACTTTTCTTGATGGGGTAAAAACACATGAGGAACTTTTTGTTTGTAAAAAATCCCTGCTAGGAAGATTGTGGTTACCTCACAGATCTGTGAATTTGGAAACTGTGAATCCCTGAGAAGCTGACTGGTTGTCTACATGATCTAGAAGAAGTCAGTGGGCTGACAATGAGTTTTGGGTTGAGCCAAGCCTATTTTGAGGGGAAAGGGGGTGGGTTTAGTTGGGTTTTATTATTGTGACTGTGTTTTCACGTCTCTGATTTTGCACTGAGAAGCCACAGAGCCAGAGCAGGCTGCCTGTCCCTGCCTTTCCTGCAGCCTGGTGCACTGGGGATGCCTCACAAGGGCTCTGCCCCCTTCTCTGCACAGACCTGTGGGGAAGAAAGGTCACACCAAGAGCCACATAAGGGGCACTGCTCAGCCAGCCAGGCTGGCTAGAGAGGAGCCTTGGATGTCACTGAGGTGATTCCCTAAGGGGTTGATTTTTTGTATGTTTATTTCCAAGCTTTTATGAATTAAAAACCTTTCAAAAGTGTTCCTGTTACACCAGAATGGATTCTTCCCTCTCAGAAACCCACGCTCTACTCCTGCAATTAGATTTCTTTTCTGCTGCTTTGGGAGAAGTTGTTCAGCTGCTGGTCCTATCAATAATCCACGAGCTGCTGTACTCAGGCCTACGCTTGCTTTTACCTGGGGGAGATTGCAGCAGCGCTGCCTTCCCTCAGTTTTGCATAAGAGTTCTAGTAAAATAAATGAGTAGCAGAGATGCCATTGCTACAATCCTCTTGCATTTTTAAAAAGAAAGTCCTGAAATGGTGATGAAATTTAACTGGCTTCTGACCTTGCTGTCCAGTTCTTTGATGATGTGCTTTGTTCATGCTGAACCAAGTGTGTCTCTCTCTGTCGGGTGCATGAATACCTATATGTACTAAAGGTTTGCCCTGAGCAAAAGCAGTCAGCATAAACAAATTTTCATTTGGTTCTGAAAATGATGAGGTCTGTGGTCATTCTTATCTAGATCAAGTTCCTACAAGATCTTTGTTTCCCACGCTCATGAGTTGCCTCTTACTGATGAACATTTCATTATTTAACACGTGATGTCAGATAGCAAAGTGAGGTTTGATGCACCAACTTTGTCATTATGGTTCTGAATTT
Source organism: Pomatostomus ruficeps (assembly GCA_013400735.1). Classification (NCBI taxonomy): domain Eukaryota; kingdom Metazoa; phylum Chordata; class Aves; order Passeriformes; family Timaliidae; genus Pomatostomus; species Pomatostomus ruficeps. Next base: position 16,031 of record VYZT01021211.1, read on the forward strand.
TGCTTACTCAGTTCCTTGGCAAACTCCTTCCATCGTGTGTTGACATCTCTTGGTACACAAACCCAGGGGTTTCCTGGGCTCTGAAATGCTGGGCTTGTTAGTTCCTACCAGAACCACGCCAAAGTCTTCATTAACAATATAGGAATTCCCCCAGCCCATTCTGTGCCTCCATTATATTATTTTTCTGATTTTCCCACCTGCCAAAGTGCTCTGAAAACCCAGCACTGGTGGCTCTTGTTTAACTGCCCCACACTTCACCTTTCCTGTGCTCCACAGCATCTGCAGCTAAAGGAATGAAGAGTTTGAACCAAGAAACAGCTGGACAGCCATCAGAGGGGGTGCTGGGCTCTGTTGCTGCTGGCTAAGGTGGGTAGCACTGAGGAGAAGACACCAGGCAGAATGCTCAGGTGCTGCTTTGTGGCCAAATACCTGGAGCTGTTCAGTCACTGCCCATCCTCAGCTCTTACTTGGCCTTGGCTTTTTGCAACAGGAGTTGTTGCAGTTCTGCTGGAAAGTACCTATTACACCTTTCCTAAGTGAAGAACTCAGTCTCCTTTCCAAAGGACCAGATCCACAGACTATTTATGTATCTAGGTCCAACGGATTTTTATCTCAGCTGCCCGGATACCTTTGCATATCTGGACCTGAGTGTTTTGTCTGTGGTCATGCAGGAAGTCTAAAGCAGAGCCATGAAAACACAACGCAAGCTAAAGCTGTAACAACTTGTGCCATCCTTCCCTTTGCTGGGAGTTTTTTGGGGGCTGGAGAAGATCTCAGTTTGCTGTGAATAACAACGTATGTTGCCTCTGCATTTTAATATTTGGTTTTAAAATAAAACCCCATATCACTCCTGCAAATGATGCCTATTGATTATCCTCCCAGAAGCTGGATAGCTCATTTCATCTGGCACTGCCATGGCTGAAAGCCAACACTGCAATTGATCATTCAATTAACCAGAAGAAAATTAAAGGAACTGTAATCTGTGTCTCAGTTCTGTTGTTATCAAGCTGGCAAAGTGCTTTTTTCTGCCTGGAGCAATGATCAGCTCCTTGACCCTGCAATTTAGAAACACGGGTTTAGGCATCCCCCCTCACCTACCCACCTGGATTTCTGCAAGGCAGGAAGCAACACAACAGGATCCTTCCTCCATCTGCTTGTGCTTCCCAGATTCTTCAGGGGTACCTGACACCTACCACAGTGGGCTGGATCAGCTAAACCCACCTCTCACCACATCCGTGAAGGTGAGATTAATGTGAAGAACCATGAAGGTTCTAAATTAATAGGTGGAAAATCTGGGAAGTCTGAAAGAAAAATGGTTGTCTATAAAAGTCATTTATTTAGAGGCTGAAATGAGAACCTGGGAGCTCTTGAGTTCAACATTTCCTTAAAGGGATTGAGATATTGATTTTTATTTTGCTACTTCAAATAAGTAAGAGGGAACAGTATGTTTGAGAGAGAAATTACTGGTCCTGAAAATTTGGCAAGCTCTTAAAGCTTTGACTTTAAAAAGCACCTTGAGTGGCCTGTGAACACAGAGAAAAAAAAGGAAGATATAAGAAGGCATTGTTTTAAAGATTGTGTTGCCATATCAAGAAAGACAGCTGCTTCCAACTTGTCTTTGCATGCCCAAGTAATATGTTAATTACCTCATTCCCCCATAAATGCCTACAGTCCTCCAAAAGGCATGTTAAAACAGACGTAGTCATTAAAGCTTGCACTGCATTTTCTACTGTGTTGCTGGGAAAACAAACAAACAAACAAACAAATAAAACCTCAACCCTTTGTCTTTTAGCTAGATCCAAGTTGGGAAAATGTTAGGCAGAAACACTTAAGAAACTGTATAATTGGAAAGAAAGTGTGTTTGAATGTCAAAACAGGAAAAAACCCAATCAGAATTTGAACCTTCTTTATGTTGGATCAGGTAAAAGAGTTTGGTCACCTTTACATTTTCATTACAAGTGCAGCCCATTAAATTTTGTCTTTCAATTTATTTTGGACTCTTTCTTGCTCTGTGTGAGAAACTTGTGGTCCAGGCTGTAAAATAACAAAGGGCTTCTTAGGAGGGATGAAAAGGATCAAAAGAAGGAAGAAGAAACCTCTTTCTGAACGTTCCTGTGGACCATAAATAGCTGTAGGTGTCAGAAATCTGCATGAAATTGAAACCTCTCCTTCTGAGAAAGGCATATTCCCTCTGCTCTGGGTTATAACTTATGCAAAGGCTGTCGCCCCGTTCACGCTGCTCCTGCTGGCTGCTCGTCTGGCTTCCCTTCCCTGTCCTCAAAGCGTTTCACTTGTGTTTATAGTGCCTTCCAAAGGGAAGCAGTGCAAAGAAGAAAGTAAAACTAGCCTGGTAGGTCTGAGGTGTTACGGGCTGAGGGGCATATGGGGAGTGTCCTGCTGGCTCCAGAGCTGTGGGTTAAAGCCTCTTTGTTGGTCACAAAGAGAACCAGCTGGTGTCCTGCTTCCCGGTGTGATGACAGACTGTGCTGCCCTGCTCACCACAGCCTCCCCAGAAAGCCGGGCTCGGAGTGTGTGAGCAGAGCAGAGGGGGAAAGGAGGTGTTTGTGTCTCCATCTCGCACAGTGAGACTGATGGCCATGAAAGCAGTGCTTGGAATGCTCAGGAGTACTCAGGACCAAGCTAAGGAACACCAAACCCACCATTAAGGCACTCTGAGCAGGAAAAGCTCTGCCCAAATCTCTTTTGCCTGGTTTGGTGACAGGATTTAAACCCAACTCCTTCATGTCCCCAAGTGTTCCTCTGGAAACTGCAGTTAAGGGGCTAAATTGAAACAGTTCCCAGAGGAGAGAAAAAGGAAAGCTTTGCTCAAGTCGTTGCCAAACCTTGGTCTGAACTGGACAGGACAGAGGCTGAACAAGCATCTCTGACCTCCAAGAGAGCACTTCAGCCCCCAGACTTCGGCTCCTCTTCCCAAGTCCCATTGCTGTGCCTTGCTGCAGGGTGGAGTCACCAGATGTGGATGCTGAGTACAGACACATCTTGAAAGCCAAAACCTGGACCTGTTTTTGGCAAGGCCATGGGATCAAGCAGCACTCCTTTTATCCCATATTTACACAGTGATTGTCTCAGTTGCTCCTCCTCAGCTGGTTCCTGAGAGTTTCAGATCTGCCAGTTCTCTGCATGGGGAGCTGGACTTCGTGTTCAGCACACAGTGGATTCCTCCACTCAGCACTGGGGCAAAGGATTGCAGCACTGAAATCAGAAAGCCTTTCTCTGAGTTGTGTAGAGTCCTACAGGAAGCCTGGAACTGAACCTCGGCCCCCGGAGCCTTTGTTCAGGGCTTTGACCATAAACCCATATTTTCTGTGAGGACAATTTTAAAATTCCATGCTGTTTTTTGTCCACATCAGGAAAACCACCATACAATTGGCAGTATGTGCTCAGGAGGGGTCTGGGATATGCAGGATGCAGCCAACTGGTGAAAATGTACAGTGTAGCCTGCTGAGTGTCTGCTTGCCTTACGCTTTCATCTGTTAAACTCCTTTCATGGGTAGAAAATCCTCCCCCAAATCTAATTGCACTGAATTGGACAAAGTGCTTTTATTATACTGCAGAGTTTGTTACCATATTGGGGTACCTTTGTAGAAATAACAGTCCAGACAGTATTTCCAAATGTCTAAGTGTACACTGACCCAAGCAGGCTTTAAGAGGTGGCCATAGTTTAAAAAATGTGGATTGTGCAGATGTGAAAGGAAAAATAAACAAAACCTTGGCACAAGGAGAGAAGAAGCACTGAGGTTAGAAAAGACCAGAGGAAACAACAGTTGCCAAAGGGAGATTGTGTCTCCCATCACGTACTCTGGTTTCAGACAACATTTCGTATTTGAGAAACAGCAGCATTAGGCTTCCAATGCCCATGGCTGGGTTTGAATTCGATTCAAATTTCATTTCATTTTTGTATTGTGAAATGAGCCGACCACCAGAGCTCTCAGGTTCTTGCACTGTTAAGCACAGTGAGTTGTAGTAACAACCAATGTCATTACAGCCTGTGTCACAGAGCCCTGAGTCTGCAGAGAGTTAGAGAACTCGTGGCACTTCTCAGTCAAATCAACACTCCACAGTGGTGCTGTGAGCAAGACAGGTTTTGTGGTCAAATATCGATAGACTAGAATGTGCCCTTCATTATAGCTTAACTATGGAACCAATGAGTGTTAATTCCCTACATGTAGGGGCTGTACAATGAAGCAAAAGCCCAGGGAAGCCAGTGCTGAGGGCAGGTTGCCTGTGACATCCCCTATGACGTGAGCTGCCAGCTCGAGAGAGATAAATGGAGCTTCTCTTTCACACCCTCTGCCCGGTGAGCCCCTGCTCAGAAATGGTGAGTGTTCTTGGGAGGGAAGATGCCTTAATTAAACCCCTGATTTCTTCCCACTGAAGTCAGAAGTTCTGACAGTCGTTATTGATGAGGTTATTCGGATCCTGAGAGTAAATGCCCACAGAGCCCAGCACGGTGACACCTGACTCAACAGCAAACAGATCCGAAGCCACAGGCGGGAGCACTTCTCACATCTTCACCCCGACTCGTTCTGCCGCCGAGCCGCTGCTGCTGTCCTCCCGAGCCGTTTGCTGACTCATCAGCTTGTGCATTTGCCCTAATTAGTCATATGCAAACACCATTGTATTCAGGAAGTTCTCTAACGTAAGCTGAACTTAGAGCAGCAGTTGAATATGAACTTAGAGCAGCAATAAAGGTCAAGAAAAGTGAGTAAGGCATCATATACTGTAATAAGTTTCTGTTATCAGCCACTGGGAAAGCGGGAAAGAAAGTGTATATGCAGACTTCTGGAGGAGTGACGCAAAAGTTTAATAAAGGGGAGGATGTGTGTGGGGGAGAGCGTTTGCTTAACATCTCTCAAGAGCTGCTACAGTATGAAATGCTTAATTGCAGAACAAGCTTCCACTAACACCCTTCTGAAACACAGCTGGGTTTTGAAGCATTATTCTTTATTATGAGCTTGGGGCAAGCATGTTTGGCATGAAAGAAATGTGTCTTGTAAGGAGACCACAACTCTTACTCATAGCTCCCCAGACAGCTCATGCTGGGAACTCTGATATCTTTGAACAATCATTTGAGCAGCATTAGCGAAGTGTAGACTGGGATTTTTCTCCAGCGATTTTTACTCAGGGGTCACTAACACATCTCGAGCTGTCGTGTCCAAGTGATTTAAAGTGATCAGAACCTCGTGTGAGAATACTCAACAAGAAACCCTTTTGATATATTTCACAGTGTGTGAATTTGGATAGTGGTAATGAAGGTGCACAAGTGAATCCTAAGACATTCATGCTTATAGGCACTGAAATTGTCATTCAGAGAGTGAGAGCATTGAAAATAAAATCTCATTGGGTAGGGTAAGGCAGGTTCTGTAGGTTACAACTGGACAGTCCCTGGTCCAGACCACATCAAGTGCCTCTTGGTCTTTGAAGGGCACTGAGATTGCAGTCAAAGTGCAGGAGAGGCTTTCACTTTCCAGTGTGCCAGGCTCACCAGGAACCACTCCAACCTCACACTCAGATTAGAGAAGCTGAAACGGCTGCTCTGAGTGGCACCAGCCTCCTCTGAGGCATGGGAAGTACCCCTGTTATCACCACTTCACTATCAAAACTCCCCTGGTGTGTTCCAGGGGGTCTGATGGGGAAGGTGGCACTGAGCTGGCCTTGTAATTTCTGCACCTGCCAGGAGATTCTCCCCTCCCCCTGTTTATCCAGAAAATTCTTTAGGGGCTGTTATGTTGACTCTATGAACAGACTAAAAAACTGCACAACTGCAGTGCACAACTGAATTTCTTCCCATGTTTCCGCTGCCTAAACCTCATTTTGATAGATAAAGTTGTCTGTGAGCCCGTAGGGAGGGCTTCTTGGTACTTATGCAAGACACTCGAGGTTGAGTCTTGCTTAGATTGTTTTTCTTCTCGAGGCTCCAGTGAGCACAGAACAACAAAAATATCAGTAGTTCACAGCCACATTGCCACGGGCTATTGTGTTGTCACAGCTCATAAGCAAAGTAGAGCTGGGCTTTGTCCATGTTTGTACGGAAAACCTTGAAGGAATAAAAGGAGTCAGAAGCACCTGTGCCTCTTCTGCGTATCTGACTGCTGTGGGCAGAAGAAATCCATTTCATACAGGAAATCACTCCTTGTGATTGCTAACAAATGTCACAGTCACTACTTGTTCTTCCTCTTCTAAATAAATAAATACACCCACCCACCCCCTCCAAACACAGAACACCAATGACTGCATGCAAAAAACCCCTGCTTGTTACCTGGAAATTGGGAATCCACAGCAGAAATGTTAAGAAGGTGCAGTACTGAAACACCATCACTTTGCCCTGCAGGTGTTTCTTACATCACCACACGTGTACACAGCAGCACAAGAATGTCACTTATGCCTGTCAAAGCTGCTTTTTTTTAAAGGTGTCATTACCGCTGAGCTGCAAACTGAGCAGTCTCGTAAGGTTCAGCTCCAGATGGTCACATGAAGTCCTTGCCAGTGGGACCCACAAGATGTAAAGGAACCACTCAGCTCCGTGGGGTCGCCCCGCCTGGAACTGTGCCTTTCCTGCCTCCCCGGAGCGCTCACACACATATCACCCTGAACTAAGGGTACAGAGCTAAGGCTTTTCACTTGAAACGTGTGGGCTCTGCCCAGTTTTCCTCTCCTTGTTCCCTCATGGCTGTATCCCGGCTCCAGATCCAAGGGGCCACTCGCCTGCGTGGCCTTATCAGTGTCAGGTGTCCCCCGTCCAGCCCCTCCTGCTGAGCCCCCAGGGCCAGCCCAGGTTAGCAGGAGTTCCCGGGGCTCTCAGGTGAGCAGTGCCTGAGGCCAGGCTTCCCGTAGAGAGAGGAGGGAGAGGAAAATTGGACGCAGGCACTGGGACAATGGCATTGGATTCGAGCCAGCCTGGGTGGGTAGCAGGGAAGGCAGTGGAGTCGCGGTGCCTCGGCACAGCCCTGATCCAGCCTCCTGGCTCTGCTGTTGGGTTTGGGAAGTTGTAAAACTTGCTCGAAATGTGCTTAATTACCTGCCTGTTCCCCTTCTGGGCTACCCGGCCATGGAGCTGTCTGTTCCCTTTAATTACTGTGAGGTTCTGAACCCTTTAACTGGAAATGGACTAAAAAACATGTCTTGTGAGCAGTGGCTGCGGGAGCTGGGTTTACTTAGTCTCGAGGAGGCTCAGGGGGACTTCATCACTCTCTGAAACTCCCAGAGAGGAGGTTATAAGGAGGTGGGGACTGGTCTCTGCTGCCGTGGCTGCAGTGAGAGGACAGGAGGACATGGCTTTAAGATGAGACTGGGGAGATTCAGATTAGCTATCAGAAAATAAAAATTTCACTGTTGGGGTGGTCAGGCATTGGAATAGGCTGTTCGGGCGGGGTGGAGTCACCATCCCTGGAGGTGTTTAAGAGGTGCCGGGTGATGCGGTGTAGGGGCTGCAGGGGCAGCGCCAGGTGGACGCTTGGACTGGATGATCTTAGAGGTCTCTTCCAACCTCGATGAGTCCAAGCGTCCAGGGCTTTTAGTTCTATGACACTTTTGGGAAAGGCAGTGGAGTCAAGCATTGAATAAAGTTGCGTGAGACAGGGAAAAAGAAGGAAAAAAGGAAAGGGACTAACTCCTCGCGCTGCGCCCGCGGGGGTGCGATTTGTTCCAGGACCCACGCGGGCGGTGCTCGGCGCAGCAGCGAGCGGGCCGGGCCGGGC